>CATIWM010355728.1:0-16378 GCA_949671775.1 Mallotus repandus
ATATTAGGTAATAAGTAGACCTAATTAAAATAGAAAATATATATATTTTTTAAAAAATACTACTAAAATTTTAATTAATTTAGTTTTTATTAGAGATAAAATAGAAGTTAACCTAATTAAAATAGGAAACATATTTTCAATTAATTTAGAATTATATTTTAATTAATTTAATTTTTATTAGAGATAAAATAGAAGTTAACCTAATTAGAGTAGGAAATTTACTTTCAATTAAATTAAAATTATATTTTAATTAATTTAATTTAATTTTCATTAGTAAATGATTAAATTATCCAATTTTTATATAATAATGAGTAAGAACTTTTTTATAAGTTTGTTTGTCATGCCCCCTCTTCGTACATTTATATATATTATATTATATAGATATATATATATATATATTCCAATCAATTACTAATAAATAAAAAATTATTATTCTTAATTTTTAATTTAATATAATGATGTAAGTGTTTAATTTTTTTTTTAAAAGTCAATATATCTCTTTACTTAATAACATTATTATAGTCCTCCCTTTGTAGCATAATAGTTCAAGTGATAAATATTGTAAGATGATGTTATGTGTTTGATTTTCCACTCCCTTTTGACCACTTAATTGTTAAAAAAAATATTATTATAGAATAGTATTAATGAATATATATATTAATTGTTTAATTAAATAGTATAAAAATTAAAATCAAATTATAAACCTTTTTTTTCGTAGATAAAAGTAGTTTAAAAATTAAATTATAAACCCTTTTCTAAAATAGTTTAAGAAAAAAACAAAAGTGGGTGATTATTATAGAATAGTGTCATCGAATATATATATTAATTGTTTAATTAAACTGTATAAAAATTAAAATCAAATTATAAACCTTCTTTTTAGAGAAAAGTAGTTTAAAAATTAAATTGTGAACCTTTTCTAAAATAGTTTAAGAAAACAGCAAAAGTGGGTGAGAGAGAGTGTTTAAATAATAATTTTTCTTCAAATACATGGAATTTGAATATGCCAGGATCAATTTAAAAGGAAAGATCTATTTATATTTATTAGATCATGACTAAAACAAAAGAATCAGTTTTTCTTTTTTCTCTTTTTCCCGCTCAAGTTATCAAATTCAGGGCAAAGTTTGTTTCTTGATATCTAAGGTGTTGAAAACGGAGAATCATGGATTAGTGGTAATGGGTGATCTTTACTCTTTAAGAACAAATAAAACCTTCATGATTGATTACAGTCTAATCAAATACAATACAATACAACAACACAAACATCTACCTACAATTTTTTATTTAATTAAATTGACCCACTTCCATGGTTGATTGATGAGTCACTATCTTTATAAAAAAAAAAAAACCAAAAAGTTGGTATTCTTTTTTCTCATTTTGCCAATCTGAATTATCATTTTCTTTAATCTTGAGTGTAGTGGTTGTTGCTTTAGATTATAGTCTAATCAATTCTTAAGTGTGTGGTAATTTTTGTTTCTGTTAGTTTTGGGAATTAGACCAATGGATATAAAGAAAGACTTACAGTTGACCAAGAAAATTATTCACACAGTACCTAATCCTTTATATAAAGATAATTATTTTTTTTCTTTTTGCCTTCATTTACAATTCAGTGTTCATTATCTTGATTCTTGCGTGCTGATCTCTGATACCGACTTGATCTTTTCGTCTTATTTGCAGCTTTATGATGGTTTCTTGAAGTAATATTTATTTATTTGATCATTAATTTTACAGGGTAAGTGTTTAATTGTTATTTGCAAAATGGTTGGCCAGTGATGAGATGGATCTTTGAATTGGTCATTCAACTCTGACAGCCGTTTCTATGAATTGTCTTGGTCTTTGTCTATACATAAATGGTTTAATTTTCTTGGTCTCCTTAGAAATTTCTGTCTAATATTCTCGTTTACATTGTTCTATTTGAACAATTAAAGTAGCTCTCAAGAATCAAAGATTTTTTTGTATATTCTTTCTTTAATAGTCTCCAATTTTAGGCATTTCTCAAGTTCTGTTCTTTTCTACTCTTTTTGCTAGTTTCAGGTTCTGGGTTGATTGCAGATAGATAGTTTGATAGTTATATAGAGAGTTGTTTAGCTAATGGGAGGGAGAAGCTCAAAAGGGTCAAGTGGGAGGCATATTTCATCATATGGTTCAGCTAATTCTTCTTCATCATGGAATCAATATAATTACCCAACAGCAACACCATATCCATATCCATCTTCTCAACAAAACCCTTACTATACCCCTCAGCATCCTCAGGCCTCTGCTTCTTCTTCTTCTTCATATAGCTATGGAGCAGAAAGGCCTCAGCCACATAGGAGATTGGAAAGGAAGTACTCCAGGATTGCTGATGATTACAAGACCTTGGATCAGGTTGGACCATTGCCTATCTCTGTATTTTTTCGTTAATTATTTATTTATTTTACTTTTGTATGGCCTTTTTTATTTTTACCCTATATGTTCTTGTGCCTAATAAGTGAACTGCCGGGGGGCGGCTGTGATACGAAGACCTATGCGTATAGTTGATCTGGGTTGGTCAGTTTTGGAAATTATATTTGCCTTTAGTATGGCTGAAGGGTGGTAGGGGCAGGCGTGCTTGCTCCTAACATGCGTATAAATGGTTGCTTCATAACAGCCTTTGATGCTACATATGAATTTTCTGGTTGGATTGAGGATGACAAAGCAAATGCCTTGACACTCTAATTTTTTAGCAAATTTTAATGATGGTTAAGTTGAATTGGTGACAGCCAATGGGAATGATGCTATTGACAATCTCAACTTTTTTGAACTGGTGACAGCTGATGGGCTGAGCAGCCGATGACTGCCAAAACATGAATGGAATTTTATGACCCTTATTTTTGGATATTCCAGAATGATATTATTGAAGGGGATGGACATCTTTGGTTATGATGTGACAACCTTGAAGTATAAGTGTATGACCAAAGACAAACCGTTATCTTTACATGTAGAAGTATGAATGGTTACAATTTCTGAGTATATTATCAAAGATTCTTTATCATTAACCATAAAAAGACATTTAAAGATTGGATAAATTGTTGTGATTGACATAGTGTTGACGACTTTGTGAAATAAGTTAATTGACAGCAGTATCATGTTAGGACATTTTTATGGGAGCGTCGAGACTGAAAATACATAGTGTTTGACATTTCCAACTACAGGGATCAATAACTTTGAAAGAAGTATCCATTAACTTTAAATCTTGAGTATTATCCAGTTACTAAATCCTAAAAGTTTTGATATCTTCTTTTCATTTATGAACTTCATACTGCTCCAATGCCTTCATGCACCTTTATTTATTTCTTGCTCATTTCCAACCCTTAAAAATGTCCTATTATATGTTCTAAAAATATTTTATGGCCATGTGTCTGTTAGATAATTCCAGTGCTTAACTTGCGATAATAAATAATGGAACTCATTTACTACAGGTCACTGAGGCTCTTGCTCAATCTGGCCTAGAGTCATCTAATCTCATTGTTGGAATTGATTTCACAAAAAGCAATGAGTGGACAGGTGCAAGATCATATAATCGACGTAGCTTACATCACATTGGCAATGGGCAAAATCCATATGAACAAGCAATATCAATTATTGGCAGGACTTTATCTGCGTTTGATGAGGATAACATGATTCCCTGTTTTGGATTTGGAGATGGTAGTTTCATCTGGAGGTTCTCTTGGCTATTCAATGTAGATTAGTATTTGGAATGTGGAGATCACATGTTTGTTATATCTTTTGCAGCCTCTACACATGATCAAGACATCTTTAGTTTTTATCAAGATGAACGATGTTGCAATGGGTTTGAGGAAGTTCTGACACGCTACAGAGAAACTGTTCCCCAGCTTCGACTTGCAGGTACAGCTCCTATATGTTCAATAGTCTATTTATGTTATGGTGATATTAATACATTATGGCCTTGTTCTAATGCACATACTTTATATTTCTTGTTGCAGGGCCAACATCTTTTGCACCCGTCATTGAGATGGCCATTACCATTGTTGAGCAAAGTGGCGGACAATACCATGTTCTGCTAATAATTGCTGATGGTCAGGTAATTCACCATCCAGCTGAATCTTTCTCTCTTTAACTAGATCAGACTCCCAAAAAATGTGTAATTGGTATGGATGGTTCCAGGAAATTTGGTAGGTTACGTACTGTAATTATTCAAAGTCAAATAACTTTCTATTTCTCATCTAAAGGGTATTGGCTGTTTTTAACAACTCATCTGGATTTCATTTCCTGGGTTTTAGGAACCTAGAGCATTTGTTTTTGCCAAAACCCACTGGTATAATAGTATCAAATTTGAGACTGCATGAATAATGTTATATATTGATGTCAAAGAATAAAACTTGAAACTGTTTTGGGGGAGTCAACTCATATAAACTAAGTTTTACCTTTGTCCCGATTGGTTAATAAAGAACAATGATTGCTATCAGAAGCTGAGAATTCTAGTTTGTCCATTATTCCATGAAGCTGAAGTTTCTGATGTCCTAGTTTTTACTATTGATTGTGCAATATAAACATATACATGCACAAACTTTTTAGTTGACATTCAATGTAAAGATAATCCATTACACGAAATTCTCATTGCTTCCCTGACATGCCAAATTCTATACCCCACTTTGCACCATTGGTATCATTCTTCTACATTGTTTTCTTGTAAATATATTGTATTTAATTACCTAACAGAAATTACTTATCGTGATAGGTGACAAGAAGTGTTGATACACAGCATGGCCAACTCAGTCCGCAGGAGCAAAAGACAGTTGATGCAATTGTAAAAGCAAGGTAAGCCAGTATATTCTTAACAAAAGAAATCAAAATATTAGGAAACAAGTGATAGCAAGGTTAATATGTTAGTTCTAGAAACTGATTGTTTGGATTTTCCTGTCTGCATTTTCACTTCACTGCAGTGAATACCCTTTGTCAATAATTTTAGTTGGGGTTGGTGATGGGCCTTGGGACATGATGAGAGAGTTTGATGATAACATCCCTGCCCGAGCTTTTGATAATTTCCAGGTAAGTAGTTTTACTTTTTTGAAGTATTTTAAATTCCTGTGCACACATACTGACACATATTGAAACATTCATAAACAATTTCTGCTCTTTGGTTTTCTAGTTTGTGAATTTTACAGAAATAATGTCAAAGAATGTGAGTCAATCCAGAAAAGAGACAGAGTTTGCTCTTGCAGCATTGATGGAAATACCTTCTCAATACAAAGCAACTATAGAGCTTGGAATATTAGGGTAAGTGTAAAGCCATAATGTTGATATATCTCAACTCAATTGAGCCCAAATTAAGTATAAAGCCATAATGTTGATATTGAATCTAAACTTGGTAATGTAAATTTCGATACTTTCCATTGGCAAAGCAGTCGACGGACGGGGAATGGTCCAGAGAGGGTTCCTTTGCCCCCACCACTCCGTGGAGCATCTTCTTTCAGCAACGGCCCTAAACCTTCACAATCAAGCAGATTTCAGCAGCGTGTACCTTCTTCCTCATGTTATGATGCATCACTGCCTTCTTCCTCTGGTTATGATGCATCACTGCCTTCTTATTCTGGATATGATGCATCCATGCCCTCTTATTCTTCTGGGCATGACACATTAGTTTCTGGATATGATACACCAGTCAACACAAATCCATATTCAAGTTCTACCTATGATAATCAGGTGAAAAAACTGTTGATGTCGCTATCATTACCCTGCAATTCTCCACTCTCATTTTGATCTTTTCAAAGAATAATAATAACCCTTTTCTTGTTAAACACTCCCAGATTTGCCCCATTTGTCTCACTAATCGCAAGGACATGGCCTTTGGTTGTGGGCATCAGGTAAACTAATTTTTACGTTTCTGCTGTTTTGCAAAGCCATTGAGTTCATAACAGAATTACCAAGCTGACACATTTTAAATTTCACAGACATGTTGCGAGTGTGGAGAAGACCTCGAATTATGTCCCATTTGTCGAAGTCCAATACAGACTAGAATTAGGCTCTATTAAATCTGCATCAGTGCACATATCCGAGACTTGTCTCTGCTGCCGGTGAACCTTGGTTCTGTGAAACTGAATCAAATGCCCATTTTCGAGGGGTAGGGACAGGTTAGCATCTTCACGATGTCCATTTCTTGTTTTCTTTCTTAAAAAAGTGAAAAAAAAATGCAGTTTCTGCATGTGCTTCACTGGAGAAAACAATCTGGGAATGCACAGGAGAGCGGATTATATTTTGGAGGATGCAATCCCTGGCATGAGAAAACGAGAAACTCAGGTTGCAATGGAATTATACATATCTCCCATCCTGTTAAATATATTGTCGAAAAGGAAGAGTTTCGTCATATGATATATTGTTGAAGATTCTTCCTGAACAAAGCTTTTATTTCATAGTTTGATCTGTGCAAAAGCTAGCAGTTGAAAGGCTCTTGAGATCATTAGCAGGTTTGGTTTTTAGAGCAAATGCAAGAATGCTGTAGTGTTAGATATATTTGTTTGATTGAGTACTATTAGGATGGTCAAAACTTGGAATTTAATTGTCAAGTGAGTGTTTGCTGTAGTGTTAGATATATTTGTTTGATTGAGTACTATTAGGATGGTCAAAACTTGGAATTTAATTGTCAAGTGAGCGTTTATTGTACATTATGTACATAATTCAAATGTTCTTTTTAATGAATAAGAAGTACCAATCTACCACAAAATTTGTATACCGTCGCCACTGTGTCTGTATATGCCTGAAGTCTCAACTGAATAATACAAATGGTTTCAAAATAAAAGAAATAAACACTATATATATCAATTGATGTGCCCAAAATCAATGCTTTCTAAAAGATACATGTCGTTGAGGGCAGGATAAAAAGAATTAATCTCAACAGGTTATTGTCCACCGACAAAATGAGATGCCAATGCACCGTGCAGCCTCATTCCTTCTGGTTCCTGAAGGAACTTCTTGTCGTGTATGTAGCTGTGAATTTCTGCAATTGTAACATTTAGCCCTGTATCTTCCCGTTTTTTCAGCGCCTCTAGGAAGTCATTGTAGATGATTTTCAGCATCTTCCCAAACTGAGACTTATATTTCTTGAACAGAACAAACCCTGCTGTCTGGGGCACATGCAGAAAAAATTCTTTTCAGCTCCATGAGTCCTTGAAAAATCTTTATGCCAAGTATATATTAAGGATCCATATCAACTTACTCTCAGGAATGCCTTCAATGCAACGGCAGTATATATATTAGCAGGGAGATTATTTAAGAATCTTGCAAGCCATGCCCAACCTTCTTTTGGACCATGGGTGTTATGGAATCCCTGAACTTCTGTCTGGTAAAGCAAGCATTCATTTGTCAGCTACGAGGAAGATGAGTAATATTCTATGGATGGCAGTAGGGCATCAAAATAAGAATGCAAACTGCACAACCAACATAAATGAGCTATAGCTTCTTTTGTCCCTAATAGACATGGCAACAGACCTGAACCAAAGCTCCATATAGTCTCATGTAGCAGTCCAATCGTCTCAAATACTCTGTAGTGCTTTCAATCTTCCCATTGTGTTCTTGATATCCAATGGTTTTTTGATAAGCCTCTTTTGATTCAAATGCTGACTGAAGGTTTAAAGAAAAAATAAAATCATTTAAGACATAGGCAAACAATAGCAGCAACAAAAAAAAAATTGACATTAGACATTGCCTTCTGAGTGTTAATTTAACAGGGATGACCAAAATATTATCCCTGAATATGTTTGTAAATTCTAACACAAAGATATCCATTTCCTAACAAATGAACATATTACATTGAATTAAAAAGTTACTACCTTAGAGTATGTTATATGCTTTGGGACCGTATAGATGCAAGCTCTGTGGAACTCGGCCAGAAGAAGATCCATTGAGTGTGGAACCTAAATTCACAAATCATTAATGTGAGAAGTGTACCAACAGCAATGCGCATGAACAACACTATTCCCCACTCTCCCAACTACCAAGCCTAACCACAGATGAAAGCCACCAATAGATAACTTGGGTGACACCTTACTGCTCCAGAATGAATGCTAGAATGCAAAGTCAACTAAGAAAATAAAAGAGGAGTGTACAAGGGCCAAGATTTGATCTGCCCCTTTTCCACCACAATAGGCCTTGAAAAGTGCATCAAACAAGCCAAAAGGTAAATCTATAGCCCCCAACACCCACTCACTTCCCCTAAGACAAATAGATTCCAGGCAGACCAAAGAAAAAAAAAGCTGTACCTGTGCCGTAACCAAAACAATGACATAGGCACATGCAAAGATAGCATTATCAGGAAGTTCAGAGTGAGAAGCAACCTGCGAAAATCAAAACTTGAAAAATGTCAGTGTGACAGAGTAAAGTTATTAAACATAATGCTACAGGCATAACAGTTGCAGTATGCACTGACCAATTAATGGGAAAGGGAAACTAGAATCCAATTGGTTCAAATTTTAACTAACTGTAGCGTTAACATATATCAGCAGAAATGACGACGTTAAGATAGATGAGTGAAAACACAAGATTAAGCCATTGGACAGAATGAAAAAATTCATAGGAAGGTGGAAATAGGGCACCTAGTGAGGAGAAGTCAGAAAAGGGAAATTGAGGTCATTTCTTTATGCGCATCATGGATTAGAGACACCCTAGCACAGAAAGTTGAGCACGCAGAAGTTGGAGGTTAGAAGAAAGTGAGGTAGACATAAGATGACATTGAGGGAAATAGTGAGAAAGGATTAGCCATCACTTAGCAGCCACATACTTTTCTGTGAACTAACCATGAACTGCATGAATGGAGAAAACAAATCCATGCAGTTGACCCCTTATAGTTTGGGACTAGAGCTTCGTCGAATTATTAACAGAACTAAAATATGCATTCAGACATTCCACGTGGCTAAGTCCAAGTTCTCTCATCTCTCAATTCTCACATGAAAAGAGTACAGATTAGCAATGAAATGGTTTAAAATGGAGCGGTTTTCTAGAACAATACAGATTACCTTGTTTGCAAAAGTTGCAAATGCTGCAATGCTGATGGATTGAGGACATGAAGGATTCTTGCAAAGCCTAACTAGTGCACTTGATTTTGTTCTGCAAAGATGAAATGATAAAATGAAGGGGAAAAAATGAAAATGGAATTGCATGGGTATGAGAACTCCAACCAAAGGATTATCAACCAAAACAAAAATTAAATGATCCCGTCTGAAGCCACAAGACCAAGCTGGACCAGGCATAGGTTGACTGATATATCAATACAAGAAGACAGCCGGGTCCCTTATATTTTATTCTATGAACCAAGTGGGTAACTAGCGATATGTAAGGGAAATAAAATAAAATGGTGGCATTATATTTTTGTTTCTGACCAAAGACACAAGATGGACCATAATTGACTAAATGCTAGGCTAGTTGAGTCTTGAGAGAGAATCTTAAGTTAGATACTTGTACGATGTAGCAAAACTTCGGATAATAAAAATTCTCTAAGGATCCAATTTAGTGAAGTACTTGCACAGTTAGAAGCCCCACACTGGAAGTAGATAGATAATGTCATCTGCCTTACCTAACATTCTCTTCCGTCCCGCTTATTTGTCTTATCAATCTGGCGAAATGCCTTTCATGGCTGCTGAAATCCTATTACAGCCGAAAATCAGCATATAAAAAACCATGTACACATACATAAATAAATATATATATACATATATGCATCAGAGAAAGTAATGCAATAAAAAATACCCAACAGCAAATTCAACATGTGCAAAATACTTAATAAATGCTCTAATATGCCTAAATAGAACGTAAGTCCTAATGCACTGCTTCATTGATTGAACAGCAATATCAAAAACCACTACCATAAATCTAATAATCCATGACCAGTACCAAAGAGTTGCAATGAAACAGCCATGACTACAAGTATCATTTTTCAGTAAAGAAAAAAGACCAATTTTCAAAACATAACATTATAAGTGCATCCATATACCATATTGGAACTCAATTTCAATGATTGATTTTGTTCCTCCAACGCTTTGAGCCTCTCTAGTCTTTTCTGCTCAAGAATAAGAGCACTTTCCGCAGCCCTTACTGTGCCAGCTGTCAAATAATTGTCAGTAACGAGATAAGCCACAGGCTAAACCTTTAAAAAAAGCAAGCAAAAGAAAACAAATAAACTAAACTTCAGGTTAAAAAATGACATGACAATTTCAAAGAAGCATAAACGGCTAGGAAGTAGGAACTATATCCAATAGACACAAAATTCTGAAAAAAATAGACTAAATAAAAGAAGCATAAGCCAGCCATCTTTTTGCAACTTTTTAAAGCATGTAAGATATTTAAATGAGGGATCCTAGATAATGAAAAGTGAGGGTTGCAATTGAACTATCAGAAAGAAAATAATTTTAGTAGCTGACTCATATGATCCTTGAATATCAGAATTAACCATTCTTGAATATCAGAATCATGAGGAACCGGCAACATATATAATTCTACACTCACTAGAAAAACAATTTTTTTGACGATAAGACTATGTTCCGCCAGTAAAGTAGAGCTTAAGGTCAGGAAAATACAAATATTGGCCATGTCCATGAACACAATGAGAGTGCAAAAAATAATAATAATAATAATAATAATAATAATAAAACAAATAAACCTGGAACATGTCTTTATCTTTTTTTTTTTTTAAAGAAAAAGAGAATTGAACAAAAAATAGACGTAGAGTAAAATTTTTACAAGTACTCAGAATACCTGTTAATTGTGATTTATTGTTTCCATTAGTTACAGATCCTTGAGAACTAACGTTTTGATTTCCATTAATTGGGATAGCAGCGGCTTGCTTTTTTGAGACTTCAGCAGCTTCTTTTTCTGCAGCTTCCTTTGCTGCTCTTCTCTCTGCTTCTAGAGCAACCATTTTTTCTTCTTCAGCTTTGCGTTTAGCCTGCATCAGAAAACTTGAACATTACACTGCTCCACTGACAAATAGCATCTGCTCCTAGATCCTGATATGTGTCAGAACTACATTACAACAAAATTAGTTGTTAAGGGTGGAAGTAAGTTTGCCTCATGAACAAATAAGACATTCCAAATAAATTTCTCAAACATGCAGGAGAATTTTTTCTTTGTCAGTGGCATAGGGCATAGAACACTTCCAAACAAACAATATAAAACATGGATCCCTCAGTAGAGTCACGTTAGTAATAATTAATATGCTAAGGTTCAGAAAACTTCATATGATAAGGAAAGCACAAAGCCAGGAAAGTGCAAACACCATAGATAAAGACAGTAAATAACCAAAAAATAATAATAATAATAATAAAGCAAAGAAATGGTAACGCTACTATCAACCAATAAAGTATGAATTAACAATCTAATCAATCAATAAGATTTTCATCCACTCAAAATAACTAAAAACTCTGTATTGAAGTAATAATATCATTGAGTCATTAAATTTTGATGTTTATTCTTTTAGTTCCTGTCCACGAAATTTTGTGAATTCATATAACTTTTTTGTTTTTCCATTTCTTTCTTTCTTCCAAATTATTCTTGAATTTGAACTCTTCATTCTTGTTCTTGATTTAGTTACTTTATTCATTATTTAATTTAAGAGTAGAATCGAAAAGAAACTTTATTAGAATCTCTATTTAATAACTAAATGTTTGTTATAAATAGCAATAAAGTATCAAAAAACTGGAATGCTGAATAAACAAACCTCTGCTTCAGCCCTAGCTCTCTCTTGACGTAACCTTTCTTCTTGCAAAGCCTTTTCCTTTCTTTTAGCCTCTTCATGAGCTGCATCACTTCTTATTTTTCTTTCTTCTATTTGTGATCTCAGTTCATGATCCCGTTGGATACTGGTTAAGTGGTTATCTAGTGCTTCTGCACTACAGCACCAAGAAAAAATGTCAAAATGTGTTTTAAGATTTCTTGATTGATTATATATTTTGTGTAGACCTAAGCCAAGCCAAGCCATTAACTTGCAGTTTGCTTCATATATGCATAGTATAATGACTCCTTGGAATCACGCGCAAGCATTATTAAGAACCATCAAATAGAGCACATCTTTGACATCAATGACTTCCTTTTCACAAAGTCATTTTATAATTTTTTTTTATGATGATTTGGAAAGCTAAAAAAATATAAATAAGAAGATGCAATCTCACATTTTACGCTGATATTGGGTATCAAATTTTCTGTCAGACTCCCTTCTTGCCTCTTTATACTTCTCCACTCGGCTGAATGCAGAAGTAGACTTTTCACTTTCTCTCATTAATTCCTTCTCCAATGCTGAGATTCTGTTCCTAATCTCCTCCTGGCAATCAAGCAATTTATGACTGTTATACACCTGAACAAAAATAAATGCTTGCCAATCCTAACAAAAAAATGGATGGATTTACAGCATAACTTTATCAGTTTGAAAACATCCATGGCGAAGCTCAAACATAAAAATCACAAAACAGACCCTATATTTTGAGGCTAAACTTAACAAAACTGATACTTAAGTAACACACCTTAACCCCAAGCTGATGCTCTTGGCTTAGTTCCAACAGAGAACTTTCCACCAACCCAGCTCCATCCATTAGATAGGAGTGAGCATTAAGAATGAACTCATAATCAGAATCATCACTGTCACTGAAAAATATTTAAAATAACACAGTACTACTTCCAACAGATTACTAAAAATATCACATTATAACAAATAACAAAAGTTACAGTTCTAATTTCACACACCAAAGATAAATATCATCACAGCCAAACCGTTTCGCCACTATTCGATCTTCCTCCTCATCACCTTCACTATCAGTATCCTCCATTTCATCATCCGAAACTCGCATTACAAATGCATTCCTTGAATTAATATTCTTATTCGAAAATCCTCTGAAAAAATTACACAATTATTTAGGTAAAAAAAATTAAAGAATGTACAAAAAGAATCAATCAGTTAATTATTAAGGAAAAAAAGAAAATTGCGTACCGTGATTTTGACTTAGTGAGGTGAACTGTAGCTTGAGAAGAGTTTCTTAGCATGTTTTCAAGCGAATTAAGCTCTGATAACAAAAAATCAAAACTCCAATCAGGCTTTGGATCAGCTCCGATTTCATTAACTCTCTGCGGGCAGCGAATTTCCAATTTAAAAGCTCCCCTGCAACAAAACCAACAAAGATCAAAAATAAAAAAATTAGTCGCAGAATCAACGAATTCGATTGAAATTAAGAGAAATTAAACTCAACAATAGTTAAATTAAAAAAAATTAGAACTTACATTGCATTAATTTTGGGAATTTTTTCTTGATTGCTGAAAATTTTACTTCATCTATAAACCCTAACTGCTTTTAACGATTAGCTAGCGTGAAATTGAAGTCCGGTTCAAACTGAACCGAACCCAATGCTCATCCATTTAAACGAACCGAAGCTCATCCATTTAAACGAACCGACACCGAACCGGAATGTAAAGTCGGGGTTATTCGATTTATTCGGTCAGTTTCAGTTTTAACCAAAATTTTTTAAAGTTTCAAAAATAAGAACTGAAACCGAACCAAACTTTTTAGTTCAGTTCGTTATTCGGTCCGTTTCGATTTTTGCTCGCGCAAAATTAACCAACTTGAAACGGTTGTGTTGGGCTTGAGGGAAGAGGCCTAAAAGAGTTAAAGCCCGTGATTTTGATTGGGCTTGACCCAACAAAAGTGCACTTTTACCCATTAGTTTAGTGAAAGTGGGATTAAAAAAATTATGATTATTAATTAAATCTAAAATTAATCAATTAAATGCATATATTACATTTCTTGTGGGATAATTTAGTCTACAATGAGTTTTTTGAATTAGGATCATAGACTATTTTAAAGTAAAACTTTCTTATTGTTATGTTATTAGGACCGAATTAATTTCGTTGGTTATAATTTATTAAAGTTATGGTTATAGAAATATTTGACTTAGTTATTATTTATTGTAAATGGTATAAAAATGAAATATATGCTATATTAATATAATTTTTTGGCCTTACATTCAACGGAGAAAGGGGAACAACAATAAGAGCGCGAGATCTCGAGCCTAAGATCCCACAAAGTAAAGTTATGAAAATATTTTATCAAATACTATATCTGCTATGAGAATAAAATTAATGAAAATACAAAATTTTAAAATATATTTTTTAAAACTTTTAACTTCGAAGAAAAAATAGCTTAATTGAGAAAAAAAAGGTTTTTTTTTTTTAAATTGAAAATTAGTAAAGTGAGGTTACATATTTGCATTGCCTTGTAAGTCCATCAAAGTTACCAAATTTGCAAGGGGCATGACTTGATGTCTTAACCCTTAAGCGAAAGCGGTGTAATGACAAAGTTAGCGGTTGAATCTTGTTTTGCTCATCTTAGCATTGTCCTCATATGTATATACTAAATTAATTTAACGTGTTTTTAACAACAAAAATACATAAAAATGATCACGCGATTAGAAATAGCCTTGCGTTATTGATTTTATGATTAAAATATCACGAAATATCTAATCTTACTTGGATCAAATCTTATTCTATAATAATGGAAAAAAAAAAAGGATGGTTTTCTCATAAATAGTAATTTCATCATTTGTTATCAAATTATTTTAAAGCCATGTTGATATTAAATGATTATAAAGCCGCCTCAAGGCATTTTTTCACTCCTTTGAGGGTGAGAATTGATGAATTTATTTATTATTCAAAATCTGACCTACATATTTCAATTTTGGATTTTTTTTAATTTATTTTTTTTCTTTTTCTCCCATTCTTTATAAATAAAAATGGATTGAATTTTTATTTTTTAATTTATTTTACTATTACATTTGGCAATTATATATATCACCGAATTCTAACAGATTAAATTAAATTTATCTCATTTAACATCTTTGTAAAATAGTGTATAACCAAAACTAAAAGAAAAAAATTTCATTTTTTGAATACTATTTAATTAATTTATAGCTCTTATATTATTAAAACCACTTAACTAATATATAAATTATTTTATTTTATTTTATTTATATTTTAAAATAATTAAATAAAATATATATTAATTTACATCGCGAATCAAGCAACAACTAAATAATTATAATTCAAAATAAAATAAATTTAATTTTTTTTAACTATAAAAATCAAACCCAAATAATCAACATATGAACATGGAGAGGAGGTTTCAAGCAGCAATTCCAAATGATCAACTTATATTGATTACTTGACAAATCTCCTTGCTCCATGCCTCACACAGATGGATGGGAACTCACTTGAGTAAAAGCGTAAAGCAAAAAAAGGCAACTTTAATTCAATTAGTTGCAACTTTCATTTTCAAAACAAAAAAAATAAAATAAAAGCAATACGTTAATGGTATCAATTATTCCACGCCAACATGTTAATGTTACTATCTCATAAATCTCTGACAAAAATATATATATATATATATATATATCTCATAAGTCATAAATAATAATATCAAGGCAAAATTCATTTTCAGACCCTTGAATTTTTACATTTTATTTTATTGAGTTCTTAAATTTTAATTATATTGCATTGAGCCCTCATACTTTTATATTCATACACATTAAGGATCTTTTAAAAATGTTTCATCTCTAAACTTGTGTTTAGAAGTCAAATCGCTGCATTTTAAGTTTTTTTTGTCAATTTCATCCAATTAAATACTACTTCAAAAGACATTAAATAATTTTCATTAAAAATAGTTCAATCAATTAAAAATTCATATTTTATTCTTTTAATGTATTTAAAGTTAAAAATATATTTTTTTATTTTCAATTAATAAAAAACTTTAATTTATTTTTAAATTTAATTTATATTTTTAATAACAGTTGAAAATAGTAAAAAGTATACTTTTTGTTCAAAAATTTATTTAAAACATCAAATTAAAAATTTTAAAAATATATTAAAAATATTTTTGTATACAATTGACATATGATATGCTTAAAAACTAGTTAATGTTGAGCTACATTTGACTTTTTAATTATTTTTATACTTGTTGGTATTCTTGTAATTTATAATTATTAGTGTTAAAATATTTTATTTAATATTAGACAATCGTATTTATTTTGGTTAACCGAATTTTTTAGTATAAAACTGAATCAAACCAAATTAAAATTTCATTTTGATTTGGTTCGGTTCAATTTTATAATAAGAAATCCAGTTAACCAAAATTATATATTGTATATTTTTTATTTTTAAATAGTATAATAATTTAATATAAAAATAATAAAATAATTAATATTTGTAAAAAAATTTAATTTGGCTTGATCAATTCAATTTCTGATTTGGTTTGATTCAGTTACTTTGGTTCAATTTGATTTCTCGTCTAGTTTGATCGGTTCAATTTTTTAGAGTTTGGTTTGATTAATTCAGTTCAGTTAGAAAAAGAGACAAAAACTAACCAAATGTTCACCTC
>CATIWM010355776.1:0-17747 GCA_949671775.1 Mallotus repandus
ATTAAGGCTTGTTGAAGCTTCTTAGATTTAGACCTTGTTATAGGTCCTTGAGGCATGCTAATCGGACTAGAAACTTCTTCCACTTGATCCTTGCCTTCTTCATCATGCTCATCTTCATGGTGTGTAGGCTGCTCCATAACAATTGTATTAATGACTATAATTAAATTAGTAATAATTTAACAGTTCAACATTTATTTGTATTGATACAAATAATTGTATCATAAAAGGACTCAAAAAAATTAGACAACGAGACAAATAACCTTTTTTTTACGAGATAAATAATTTTTTTTATTTTAGCTATAGTACAAATATTTATATTTATACAAATAAAATTATAACTGTTAAATTTATTTTTATTTAAAAAAATTTTATTATGTGATTTTTAAATTTATGTGGTTTATTTTAATAAACTTTATATATTTATTATGTTTTAAAAGACCTTTAAATATTTATTTAATATAATATTAAAATTTTTTTAACAATATAAAAAATAAAATTAATGTTTAAGGGTCGATGATGTATCAAATAAATGTTTAAAAGTTTAATACTATATCAAATAAATGTTTAAAATTTTTTTAAAATATAATAAATAAATAAAAACTCAATAAAATAAACTATAAAAATTCGAGAGCTAAATAATAAATTTTTTTATTATTTAATTATAATTTTTTATTTTTTATTAATATCTGTATATTATATTAATAGCTACAATTAAATTAGTAATAATCTAACAATTCTTATATTAATTAATTCAGATATTGATACAAATGATTTTACTGTAGAAGTAATTTTTTTTAACAGTACTGAACTCACATAAAACCAATTAAAGCCGAGACAGCCATAGTTAGGGTTTTAAGAAAGAACATCTTCAACCTCTTGCATCGACATTTCTGATCTCACCATGAAACCAAAATCAAAGCAGAAAATCACCGAAATCAGGTCACCGAAAGCAACAGAACCATCAGATTTCGCATTGAAATTAACCAAAATAGCAGTCTCACAAATCTGCCAATCAGTGGGTTTCAAATCCACACGGCTCTCAGCTTTAGAAAACCTAACCCACATAGCCACCCTCTACATTAAAACACTTGCTAAAATTTCCGCATCGTACTCAAATGCATCAAACCGTACTCAATCTAATGGGCTTGATCTCATAAATGCCCTTCATGACCTCTCATCTGTACAAGGCTTCGTAGGAGCATCTAGCCTTCACAATACCAACTGCAGTTCAACAGCAGTAAAAGATGTCTCTATTTTTATGAATGCTATCAATGAAATCCCTCTTGCCAAGCCTATTCCAAGAGCAAATTCATCTCCTTCGCTGCCATGTTTGGATTCCTTGGGCTTAGGATTCAGAGGTAGCCACATTCCCAAGTGGTTACCTAGGTTTCCAGATGAGGGAACGTATGAGAAATCCGATAAGATGGAGAGGCATGACAAGAAAAAAAGGGATTGGGGTTTTTGGGAAAATAATTGCGGCGGAATCGAAAATGAAAATGAAAATATTTTAGCTGAAAACAAGGAGAAGAAAAATAGTGATGGTAAGGATTTGGCAATGGAGAGATTCCGTGTGAGGTTTAAGATTGGAGAAGTGAAAAATGGAGAAATGGATATTAGAGTGTACAAGAGGAACTGGGCAAGTAAAAGAGGGAAAAGAGTATGTTGCGATTAATGCAGAGGTGGGACTGCCCTTTTCCTTTCCCTGCTTTTTGGGTTAGTATGAAGCCAACCTGAGATGTTTTTTTTGCTTCCTGATCTTGCTGTCGCTGCGTAGTCTTGGGGTCACCGCAATATGTTATCAGTGTTCATGTTACAGCTGCTTGGAAGCGCACTCTGCATCCTTTACACTCTGAATGAAATATAAAGGGAATGGGAGGAAATAACGAGAATTATTAAAAGTTTCCAGAGAAGGAGAGATTGAAGGAGCTCATTTTCTTGGTGAAATGTGAAATTGATTACATTTTAAATTGAAATGTAAAATATTTAAACTTTAAAATATATTGTAGTATAAAGTTTTTGTTTTGATTTTAAACATTTTTTTTTCTTTTTCTATTAATTAATTTGTAGTTACCAAAGAAAATCTATATAATTTTTATTCTATTCCTTTTAAAAAAGTTTTCCTTCCATTCCCTCTATTGTGGTCATGAATAGCTTTAGAATTCAAAAAACTTGTCCATGCAATCACTATTTGTTCTGAAGTTTAAAGACAACATTTAAAATTTTTTTCTTTTTATTAATTGAAAATTCATTTTCAGAATTTTATTTGCCTAATTTAGTTTAAAAGCAAACAATTGTCAATTATACTATTGTATTAATTAAATAGTATTAAAAATATAAATTTATAAGTGAAAGAAGTTTAAAATAAAAATTTGGACTAAGGTTAAATTAATATATTGAGAAGAATCGGTATGGCAGCTGAAAGATTTGCAACACAATTGCTCAATTGGCCATTGTTCAGTTAATGATAACGGATTGGAGTTAATTTTGCCTTCTACTCTTTGTATTGTAAATATCTTTTACCTATAGTAAAAAAAATGTATCATCCCTAACAATTTATTACTGCGACAATCTTCAATCATATTATGCTGCGTCTTTGACATTGCAACAGATTTCACTGGGATCCTCATATCTCTGCCGACAACAGAATCATGGTTTCAAACATAGCAACACATTCATTCATAATTGGAAATTCATCCTGCAACATACATATCGTCAAGGGAGAAGCATCCCAATCATTTCACGATAGTATAGGGTTCTCATTTTTACATGAAAATGTGACTTTGATCTACAATGATATCAAGAAATGATCGTTTGTTGCTACACGCGGTTTTGTCACAATATATTCAATGCTCATAACTTGCAGACGCTCAAATATATTATAAAGCCTTCTTATACAGCACTCACTTTCCACAATTAAAACCTTTGCAAACCGAAAGGACTATGATGAGGACCAATGCAATCAGTATTGCCAAAACAATAAGCTTGATCTTCATATTCTGCAGCCACATTTTCCTCCGGATTTTTGTCCCCGTGCTTCGAAAGTCCTGTGCCTGTGTTAGGCCAATTTTATAAGTAAAATAAATTATCTACATTGGTATTCAGTATTCCCAAAACATGCTGGTCCCTGATGAGGACCAGCCTGCTATGATACACAGACCAAAATGAGAGAGAGAAATTGAGACTGACCTGTTGATGAAGATTCTCAGTCTTATCCACCAGTAGTTCAATTTTTTCCCCTCTATCTAAGACCTATGTTACATTATAAAAGGAAAAAAAAAAAAAAAAAAAAGCAAACAAACAAATATTAGATTCTTTTTCCAGGAGTAATCCAAAGATGAAATGATAACTCAGCTTTGAATATTGCAAGCTCTTTGTAAGCCAACTGAATGCTAAAACATAATGCAAATAACATTTGGTTGAAGAAAGAATCCAAATGCACAATCCAAGACTTGTTGGTACTAATTACACAGCAGATCCCCATACAAATGACATTGCAAACCTCGTGAATCACACCTAGGCAAAATGTCCAAATGCCCAAAGAAAAATAGTTTAACTAATCCAAAATAGAACCACATATCCCTAACACAAAAAATCAGCGAAGAAAAACAAAAACATCATTAAACTTTTGTTAGAGTTTAATAGTATGACTTAGGTTAACAGTTTATAATTTTCTATATAATGCATCATTATTATATTGCTATTATTTATTAAATTAATATAGTAAAAGGTTAGTATTTCATCATTATATTTATTGTTTGTAGTGATCTATCTGCAATAATAATCCAATGATGAAATGATAGCTCTGAATAATGCAAGCTCATTGTAAGCCAATTAAATGCTAAACATATTACCAATCAGATTTTGTTGAAGAACAAATCCTAATGCATAATCTGAAACTTGTATGTACTAACATAACAGATCTCCATGTGAATGACACTGCAAACCTAATAAAGCACATCTGGCAAAACATCCAGATGCACGGAAAAAGAAAATTTAATCAAATAAAAAGTAGATCTGTATGCCCACAACTCAAAATATTAAAATAGGAAAACCAACAAAAACATGTACTGACAATCATTTAAATCAACTACCAAAAAAAAAAAAAAAGTCCTAATATATCTATGACCCCTTGAACTTGACACTTTTACTTAGTGCGCCCTCTTAATATAGAAACCAACCCCTTTTTTTAATTAAAAAACCGATCATTTAAACGCCTCACCTTGCTAAAAATAATGCTTATCAACTTTTTAGACCATTTGAGATGCATAAATGGTATTTTTGTAAGTTGAAAAAAAAAACAATTTAGACATCTAAACCAGCTGAAAAGTACTTACAAGTAATATTTTTAATAAGTTAAGATGTCAAAATAGTCAATATGTAAGTTGAGTGGGCAAACTAGCAAAACTCACCCATTTCAAGGGAATGTAAGCCTTGCAATAAAATAGTAACTATGGAAGTAAAACTACAGTTGATTTCATTTCTGAATGCTGATATAAAACATTGGACTGAAGTCAGTAGCATTGAATTTTCTTATTAATTAGATAGTAAGACCAATATATGATTTTCATAAATATATCAGCAAACAACACTACATCACATAAAGAATGGTGCCCATGAGTGTTGAATGTAGGCAAGTGAATGTTATCAAATATAGGAGGGAGTGAGTCTCCAAGAATTCATTGAAAAGTCAGCAAAGTTAAACCAAATGCCTTCAGAGAAAGTCATACACCAAAAATAAAATTGCATGCTGCATGTCCAGTACAACCCAAAAACTTGAACATTAACATTTGAAAACAGCTGGACAAAAACAAAGGCAACGGTATACAAATAAAAAACAGCTTCCTATTATAATGAACTCCTTGACCCGGCTGCTTAAGCAAAAAACTATAATCATGTCGACTATTCCTTAATCCCAAACTTGATAGGGTTGGCTATGTCCTGTTTAATCTAGGTAAAAGTGGAATATTTAAGGAATATGAAATCCAACATATTAGAGAACAAGATCTCAAGTAAACCTGTCACATGGAACTTTTTAGTTATTAAAGCTATTTTAAGCAATCTGATTTGTACATCAGTGTAAAGAATATATCAAATTTCTATTTCTGCCTAAATATACAAAGCATAAAATAAAATAAGCACCAATTATACATGAATCATTTGATGTGGACAAGGAAAATGCCAAGAAGAACAAAATTCAAAGAATTAAGAACATTATAATTTTGGACTATTTTCTGCTATTTTAATAGTCGAGGTACCTTTTCATCGACTTACATAGACCAGCTTTGCACAAAGCTATTAGAAGGAGAGGAAATGAAAGAGTGGAACAGTGTGATTCAGATAAGAACAGATTTTTACCTTTTCAATATTTTCCATCATGACCCCTTTAACTTCTGAAACCTGAGCCTTCACCTTTGCAAGCTTGCTAATCTCTTCAGGATGGTCAACACAATATTGCATATGTTCCTTCAGTTTTGGCCTGTAAACGAGTAAATAGTTTATGTTATCAGCTAAATGTAGTAGAAAACCTTCACCTTAAATAAGAATGGTCATTATAAGAGCAGAATACCCAAACTCCTTGTCAAGGCTGTTGGCTGGAGCAGTAGTGGCTCTTCCACTGCCATATTTTGTCATGAAGTCCTCCTTGATACGCTCCAGAAAAGCCATAGGTACCTGTCTTCCCGCTGATTCATCTGCAACCACACAATACGCTGCAACACTGAACAGTCAGTCAATTTACCAACCAAAGAAGAACGTAATCTTCAAAAAGGGACAGAGGGTTTTGAACAATATGCTCAAAAGATAAACTTTAGCACAATCTACAAGAACTCACTAAAAATCCAAATTATTAATCTTAATTTTGTGCTAGTAGCAATAAAACAAATCAAAAGTCACTAAAAATAAAATAAAATAAAAAGAATGAAAGAAGAACTGACTGAAGCCGTTATCTACAAGGTAATTGAAGGTGTGGGCATCGCAATTGTAAGTGAACTTGTTGTTGGTGGAAGGGAGTTTCTGGAGGCATTGAAAAGCTATTGAATTGAAATTCCCGCTGAATTCTGTGTACTCAGCCAGAATAACCGTACCACGGGAAACGAACGCGTAGATCAACGATTTCTGACCCATTTTCGCTATACTGATAAACCAATTGAAGATAAAGAGAGGAGGGATCT
The DNA here is from genome assembly GCA_949671775.1 of Mallotus repandus. NCBI lineage: Eukaryota > Viridiplantae > Streptophyta > Magnoliopsida > Malpighiales > Euphorbiaceae > Mallotus > Mallotus repandus. The sequence continues at coordinate 6,171 of CATIWM010355776.1, forward strand.
GAGACTTCGATATCAGAAAATAAAAATAAAAATAAAAGAAAAAGAGTAGCAGCTCGCTCGCTCGCTCGCTCGCTCGCTCCTCTTCTTCCTTGCTTTTTAGGAGAGCGTGAAAGGTGAAGTAGAAGGGTTTAATTAGGAGGTTTCAATAAGGAATCAAATAAAGAGATTAAAGAGTAGAGAAAAAGGAAAGAGCAAATTGCATTTTCATTACCAGCTGACCTAATTCATATATTTCGCCCTTTTCTTTGAAAATTAAACTTTCAGTTTTAATTTTTCAATATTTAAACCCTTTCGTTAATTTTTTTCTTAAATTTTTTATATTAAAATACATATAACTCCATCGTTAAACACATATAAAAATACAACAGTTAATCTCCAAATTATATTAAAATAAAGTAATTTAATCTTTCACTTTTATAATTATTTTAAATTTAAAATTTCAATACTAACTAAACTTTAGATATGTATATATATTTTTCATCAATACGTTAACTCAAAATCAAGTTATAATTTTGATAAATTTCTAAATTTTTATAAATTTATTTTATATTCATTCTTTTACTTAATTTTATTAAATTTTTCATTTAAAATTAATGTTAGAGCCCTAAAGGAGGTGAATAGGGCTAATAAAAGTTTAGAAGAAATTGTAAAATTAGAGAAAAAATAAGAAGTGATTTAGGAAAGAATAAATATGAACAACAACAACAATAAGAAGGAGAACTAATACAAAGAATTTAAAGAGTTTAGCTCATCAATGAACTTACATATCCCCCTAATTTATCCTCAAGTTAGGATTTTTAATCACCCACAGTAATTTTTATTTCCAAGATTAATTACCAAGTGGTGTTTTCAATAGCTTACATCGAACCTTACAATAATGAGTTTTCTAGACTCATTCGAAACATTTTTTCAAGTTCTTTCAAGGCTCACAATTAAACCTTCTTCTCAGTGTTTTTAAGGCTTACACTTAAACATTCCCACAAAAATTTTTAAAACTAACTCAAAACCTTTACAATAAGTGTTCTTTACAGGGGCTCAATACTAACCCAATTTGATTGATCTTCACTACCCCTTTTTTTACCTTAAGAACATGTAGAAGAGAGAATCATATCACACGCTCAATTCTCACTAAATGGGCAAATACAAACTCAACAAGAGTTTGTTTACAAGAAATTAAATATACAAAAAAATGAGAATATTACAAGAATTTTTTACAAAGAAATCACTCAATCATTTTTTTCAACCAACCATCTAACTTCTTAAATGAGTTATTGGCTTGGTATATATGGTGGAGGATAAAATTATAGCTATTGGATCTTTGATATTCATCCTTAACATTTTTCCATTTTCATTTAATGCTTCTTTCACTTTTGCAGGAGAAAAATGATGCTCAAGATCATGAGGGGAGGTGTCACAATCATGACCCTTAGTTTCGTAGCTATTGGAGCTTTAAAATAGCCATTACAAAGGTTGCCATGTCATAAAGGCAACACTCATGATCGTAGTCGCGATCCCAACCATGCTCATGAGCATCACTTCCTCTTTTATTCACTTGAGTTTCGCTTGCTTCGGATCATGATTGGGATGTTCACGATAGTGAGAGTGATGCTCACGATCGGAAGGAGGACCATGAGGGTCATTGTCACTCTAGATGACATGAATTCAGCTCTCATTTAACTCGTGATGCTCCTCACAATCGTGACTAAGATCATAAGGGGTCTTGTGATTCCCAAATGGCTTTGTTTTAATTCCAATTTGTTGCTCATTTATTATGATTTTGATTCTAACATAAATGCACACTTAAACACACATATAAGTAGACTAAAATTGATTGTTAAAGTCAAAACTAAGGGTAATTAGATATTAATCATGCAAAGGTTAACAATCTTCCCCTTTTTAACTCTGACAATCAATTTTTGAATGATAATGAAAAATCACTAAGTGTATGTGGGTGCATTTATGCTTAATACTCCCCTTTAATCATACACTGAGGGATTTAAAAATTTCTCTCCTTTAATATATGCTACGGTGAGTTAAATATACCAAATATCATTTAAACACATTAAATATTTAGTTTCTCCCCTAATTTGGCATTCCAGTAATAATTCAAGCATGATCATTATCATTCAAAATGTCAAATTTCTCTCTGCCTTTGTCAAAGTGAAAAAGGGAGGAAAAAATGTCAAATGAAATATTAGAAAATAAATCAAATAAGATGAGTAATATTAATTGAAAACAAAAGCACGAAAAAATGAAATTGATGCTAAATAAAAAATAAGGATACCAATTGAACAAGTAGTGAACAAGTGAAAAGGTATAATACCAATTGGTACCTAGTAAAAATTAAGTGAAAAATTAATCATGAAAAGTGAAATATATGTCAAGCATAGCATATATTAAAGGATTGTCAATAGAAATCATGATTCTCAATATATAGTCCAAAATGTTCTTTAAAAGATAAGACATATCAAAAGTAATGGTAATTGAATAATATTAAATGAAAAATATTGAAAAATAATGAAAAATGACAATCCAAGATCAAATAATTTTTTTAGAATCATATTGATCATTTAAAGGTCAAATTTTCTTTGAACGTATTAATGTTTGCATATATATTGACAACTATATAAATTAATTTTATTAGTTTATCAACAATTAGCAAAAAACATCCAACTACCTTTTGAACCTAAACCTTATTTGGTCAAGGTTTATGACTTTTAAAGTAGTCAAAAGGTAGAATGTTGAGATGAAGTTGTTTATAGTAATATACATTATTAGTATCTCCAAATTTCATACAATAAAAATATTTAATTTTTGAAAAGCTATTTTGCTTGCCAACATATACAAATTTAGCATAGTTATGATGGTTGGTGGCTTTTCTAGATACAATTGGTCTAAGATGAACATGCATTTCACAAAGGCAATTATGCATGAATTTTTGAGTCCTAATGTGCATTTATATGTGCCTCTTATTATGATACATGAATGCATGATGTGGCTGGAGTTTCATTGCCTTTGCTTTGAAACCTTAAGCCTTGGAAGAGGCTTTCCATTGGCACTTGGATTCTTAAGACTTTTGGTCTTAGTATCTTGAGCTTTAGAGCTCTCACAAGAAATGAGAGATGAAGTAGTAGTAACCTTAACAAATTTAAGGGGACTTGATGATGTAGAGGCTCCAATGGAAAAATCAAGTCCAAATTTCTCACTTGAAAATTTTTGAGAACTTAAGAGATTATCAAGTGTTTCCTTTCCTTTGTGGCATTTGGAAATAGAGTTCTTTAACTCTAAAATCTCTTTTGAAAGTAACTCATTTTTCTTTTTAGCTTTATCAAAATCATTTTTCAAAGATAGAGAGGCTTTCAAATCATGAGATAACTTCTAATTTGAGGAAATAATACTTGCAAATTCTAATTTTAAATCTTCAAAATTCTTAGACAACTTTAAAAACTTTTGTTTATAAATCTTTTTCTTATAAAGTAATTTTTGACATTTTAAAACTAATATTCTTACTAAGGAGCTCTCATCATCATCATACTCATTATCACAAAATTTATCGCAAGAAGAACTAGACAAGAGAGGTAAATTTTTTATCCTCAAAGGCCATGAAGCAAAACTTTAATGCTTGTTCTCCATGTCGGATTCGGATGAGTCATCCCATGTAGTTTTTAAGGCCTTTTTCTTATTTTTTGCTCCTTGCTATTGTGCTTGATCTTGGGACATTCATCTTGAATATGATCCGGTCTCTCACATTTAAAGTATATAACTTCCTTAGCTTTCTTGAATCCACCTCTCTTGAATTCCTTGTGTTTGCTCAAGTTCTTTTTTTGTAAGTACTCCATAAGGTTTCTTATGAATGATGTAATGTCATCATCATCTTCACTTAAGTCCTCGAGGTCATCTTTATCACTTGAGTCTTGTAACATTTTAAATGCAAAGCTTTTCTTCTTTTCTTCTTTACCTTCTTGTTTGTCCTCCCTTTGCCTCAAGGTAAGCTCATGAGTGATAAGTTTACCAATGAGGATGTTGGTTGAAAGCTTGGAAAGATCATGAGATTCTTCAATTGAAGTCACTTTTAACTCTTAATCATTTTTGGGTAGCACTCTTAAAATCTTGGTGTCGACTTCTTTTTTGGAGTAGTGCTTGCATAATTTCCTCAAGGTGGTCAAGAGAGCATTAAATCGGTTTGTCATATCGATGATGCTCTCATGAGGCTTTATTTTGAACATCTCATATTCAAACATATGAAGTTAGACCTTCTTAGATCTCACTTGGATATAGCCTTCATAGTGATTTTTCAAGATCTCTCATATCTCCTTAGTTGACATGCAATGTTAAAGTTTACCTCCTTTCTCTCTTGACATGGAAGCAATAAGAAATATTATAGTCCTTTTGTTCTTATGGTTTTCCTCTCTTTGTTCTTGAGATCACTCCTTTCTTTCATTCAGAACTTGAATTCCTTCTACCATCTTCACGGGAGGATTGCACCCATCTAGGATCACATCCTATAATCTCATGGGATCATTATCAAAATAAAGTTCCATTTTGTACTTCTAAAAAGGGTAGTCACTCCCATCAAAGAAGAGTCTATAAGTTTAGAAAGAAAGAAATTCACTCCCTATAATCTTGAATTCGAGCAACTAAGTACCTAAAACCCAAGGTCTAATACCAAATGTTGGAGCCCTAGAAGGGGTGAGTAGGGCTAATAAAAATTTAGAGAAAATTGTAAAATTAAAAAGAAAATAAGATGTGGTTTAGGAAAGAATAAAAATAAGAAGGAGAATTGACACAAAGAATTTAAGGAGTTCCATTGTGAGATTTGCATCCCCATAATATATATGCATTGCAATTTCATATATATAACATTTTAATTTATAAATATAGATTAAATTAGCTAGAGGGGTATAAGTATTATATAAATATAAAAGAGTGTTAATGGGAAATTGTTATTAATTGTTTGGTTTAAAATGGTTTTTAACCATTAATATGTATAGTTGCTTGAAAAAAAGAGAACAATCTTTACAAAAAAAAAAAAAGTAGAAGAAACGGGAAGAAAAAGGAGAAGAAGAGAAACCTAATTCCTAATCTTTCTTTCCTAAATCCCAACAAAAAACATAACACCTAACACAAATTAACCAAGGTTCTTGTTCTTTGATGATTAAAGCTTGAAATTAGAGGAGAGGGGAAGTAGGGTAGATTGAATTTAACAAGATTACAACCATATTTCATATAGAATAAGGTAAGTAAAAGCAATTTCCTCTATTTTTTAAGTAATCAAACATATGCATATGATTGTATATTTGTCTTTATGGTTAAAACTCTTGATTTCAACTATAGTAAAAGTGATTTTAATAAATTGAATAATTTGAGTAAAGAATAGTAACATATATGGCCGATTTTAAGAAAATTGAATTTATAGGTATTAATAGGACATAATTAATGAGAACTTGAAAATAGTGAATAATATAACATTTAAGTATATCATTTCTATGAAGTTTCTTGTATTCTAAATAGAAATTATCAAAATCATCAAAATATTGAGAAAAGATTTATTTGGAAATTAAAAACACTTGAATTAAAGTTGTTTGTGTCAATGCAAACTCTGTTTATAATAAACAGAGCTGCTTCTATTTTTCAATAGTTTGACTATTATACCTAACATTTTGATCTCATTTTTGCTATGAAGACACTTCTATATGTTTTTTAACATGTGGTAAAGTTTATGATAAAATACATTCGTTTGGTTTGGCAATTAAACTAATTTCTAAGACTGTTGTGGTAGGTAATTCTGCAGAGTCAGGTTCTAAAATTTGAGTCTTTGAGGCCCTTAGACCTTGTAATTTGACCTAAATTTTGGCATTAGTATACTTCAATATGTCATTCATATACCTATAAAATTTCATGTCAAAATTTAGTTGTTAAGTTAGTCAATTAATTTGAGCATTTAGGCTGTTACATTAGACAATATTCTGTACTTTGTGTAATTTGCTTGAATTGCATATTTTTCATAATAAAGAACGCCATAAGCACTTTATAATCATCCTTATATTTATTATTTGTTTGTATTTTTGAGGTTATAATGCTTAGTAATATGAGATGGTGGAATAAGGCATGATACCACAGAGAGATCGAACTAGGGAGGCTCGGGTGTATAGTACTTTTCAAGAGCCTTCTTATTTTTAGTGTGTAGGACTTGATCTTGGGATTTTGCTTTGACAAGGTGAGTATATCATTAATTAATAATGCTATGGTATACATACATACATACATACATATATATATATACACACACACATGTGAATCTATGTTTCTATAAATTTTGGTTTATTGTTAAAGATGATATGGTTACTATAAATGATTCTTAATCCTATCTTATAGAAGCTACTGTGAATGCTATTTTTCTACTAAATGATGGGAACATATATTATATTTTGATAAAGGTTGCTAAGTAGAAAGTGTATATATATATTACTAAATGAAAATGGTACACACTCATGTAATGATTGATATATGAGATATTGAAAATGTTGTTGATGGATTGACTGTGTTTGGGACAATGCTTAATTACACTGATACCTTTGGGGCGTGTAATCAGGCGGTTTACCCTTTAGGGGTATCTCTTCACACGTGTATGACTTATAAACATTTAGGGAGAGTAGCATATTAGATAGGTTACTACCTAAATGTATTTGATGTGCTTAGGAGGAGTAACATATTGGACGAGTTATCACCTAAGTGTATTATGTTCTTAGAGGCCTAACATATTACATGGGTTATCACTAAAGAGCTTAAGATGTTAATTATGACTTGAGTGTATACTAAAATTCTTGATTTTGATTATGAATATTTATATAATTACAATATTTCTTGAGAAGTATGTGATCTGCTATTTATGATCTTGATTAAGTCTTGTGTTGAAATGGAAATGTGTTAAGTTACTTGAATTTGGTATAAATAAAATATTATCATATTTAAGGAATATATATTCTCCATTGTTTGATATACTCACTAAGTAGTTGTACTCATCCTTCAATATTATAATCTTTTTCAGAGTATTTACCATGGGAGTGAGTTTTAGTTCGGTTGATCATTGTTTTTGTACTCTTCTGTATCAGAGCCAAGGTCGAGCCAACATTATAGTTTTTTGGTGTTGGTTTTTTACTCTGAGAATAGTTTGGTGAATATGGGAATACCTATATGTGTATATATATATATATATATATATATTTTTTTGGTTGTAAATACATAAGTATGTTTTTAGTTAATGCATGTGTATTTAATACTCTAAGCACTTTTAATCAAGTGTTGAAAGTTGATTACTCATTAGCTTATTTCTTCTTGAGGTATTGAGAATGTTAAGGTGTTTAGTTCCATTTTGAATGGGGTGTTACATTGGTTCCTCAATGAACCTACATTTTCACCTAATTTATCCCTAAGTTAGGATTTTCAATCACCCACGCCAATCTTTATTCCCAATATTGATTACAAAATGGTGTTTTTAGTGACTCACACCAAATCTTACAATAATGAGTTTTGTAGGCTCACTTAAAATCTTTTTCAAAGTGTTTTCATGGCTCACACTTAAACCTTCTCCCAAGTATTTTCAAGACTCATACTTAAAACGTTCCCACAAGAGTTTTTAAGGCTAAGTTTATCTTTATCTATATCAAAATGTTTGCTTTTATAAAAAATTGGACCACAATTTTTATGTTATTATAGTTGCAAATTTATGTATTTATATGAATATTGTTTTTATTTTTTAAATTGAAAGAAATTAGAGTTCTTAAGTCTCTACAAAACCAAAACCCTAAGTTGATTAATCCTCACTGCCCCGTTTCTTTACCTCAAGAAAGTGTAGAAGAGAGAATCTTATCAACTAATCACACACCTAACTCTCACTAGATGGGCAAATACAATCTCAATAAGAGTTTGTTTATAAAAATTTAAATACAAAAAAAATTAAAATATTACAAAGATTTTTGACAAAGAAATCACTCAATCATTTTTTCAACCAACCATCTAACTTCTTAAATGAGTTATTGGCTTGGTATTTATAATAGAGGATGAAATTATAATTGTTGGAACTTTGATATTTGTCCCCAATATTTCTCTATCTTCATTTACTGTTTCTTTCAATTTTTGCAAGAGAAATGATGCTCACGATCATGAGGGGAGGTGTCATGATTGTGACCTTTTGTTTCGTAGTCGTTTGAGCTCTAAAATAGTTGTTACATAGGTTGCCACATCATAAAGGCGACACTCACGATCCTGACCATGCTTATGAGCATCACTTCCTCTTTCATTCACTTGAGTTTCGCTTGCTCCGGATCGTGATTGGAATGCTCATGACCGTGAGGGTCACTGTCACTCCAGATGGCATGAATTCGGCTCTCATTTGGCTCATGATGCTCCTCACGATCGTGACCAAGATCGTGAGGGGTCTTGTGACTCCCTAATGGCTTTATTTTAACACCAATTTGTTGCTCATTGATTATAGTTTTGTTCCTAATTTAAATACACACTTAAATACAGATATTAGTAGACTAAAATTTATTGTTAAAATAAAAACCAAGGATAATTAGAAATTGATCATGCCAAGGTCAACAATTAACATTTATCTAAAACTAAAGTAATATATAAAATGAATCACTTTAAAAGAAGATAAACTCAATAAAAATCAAATATAAAAAAATATAAAATAAAATTGATGAAATTAATGAATATATCAAAATTATAATTTGATTTTAATTTTGAAATATCAATTAAAACATGTTTAATTATAGAAAATTTAGTAATAGTTTTGATTTCAAATTTTAAATAATTACAAAAATAAAAAGAATAATTTTTTTATTTTATTAAAATAAAAAGGATTAACTTTTGATTAAACAAAGGGGGCAAAATATCTTATTATTAAGATACTAACGGAAATTTAACAAAATAGTGTTGACAAAATTAAAATGAAAAGATGTAAAAGTTTGATTTTTAAATAAAAGGGAGAAAATGTGAATTAGATCAAATTTTAAGAAGAAAAGTATTATTTGCTAAAAAAGAAACTAGAAAAAGTGGCATTGAGTTTATATTATTTGCTTGAAAGCATAGATTACCTTCACCTTTATTATTTTTTAACACTTTTAAAATTTTATTTTTATTTAATTTAACTTATATGATACTATAATGAATAAATACTTGATCTTAAACACTCAAGCATATAAAAAAAGTGCTAAAATTAAATTTTAAACTAATAAAATAAAATTAAGAACAAAATAAAAAGCTAAAATTTTATTTTAATTATATTATTTTTTTAAAATTAAATTTATTTTATTCCACAAAAGTTTTTTGTATTCATGATATTTGAAACCTTCCAGTGAGTTTAACAAAGGTTTCCGATTCTCTATAAAAGACCTATAAATACAACCAAAAGTTATAAATAACTTATTTATTTAGGATCCACATGCACCTTAATGCATACGTTAGATTTGTGTATATTGATATATTCATTTTTTGTGCTTATTTTGAGTTATTATTTAATTATTTTTACTTATTATTATATGATTAATTAGTAAATAATAGTTAAGATAAGGGTGAATTACAATATTCCCCTTAGATTTTACCTAATTTGCACATTCCCGCCTCTTATTTGACAATCAAATTTTTTTTATCCCTTAGTTTTTATTCCGTCAACACTTCAAGTGAATCTCTTATATTAAAATAATACTTAGGTCCTTATACTTTATAAAGATTAAATATTTTAATTCCTCTATTTAAATACTATAACACAATTCAGTCCCTCAAAATTTTAATTATTTTAAATTTAAACTTTCAATGTCAATGAATTTTTAACACCTACACATACATCTATCAATATATTAAATAGAAAATTAAACAATAAATTTTCATCAATTTTATTTTATATTAACTTTTTTGCACGTAGTTTAATTAAATTTTTTTAATAACTTTAAACAATCGGTGAAATCATATACTAAAATTTGAATAATTTGGTTTTCAAATTGAAATTAAGCAAATTAATGGATTCATTAAATTTATACTTGATTTTTAACTGTAAAATGTTAATAGAAATATGTGTAAGTGTTAGAAAAATAGTTACTCTTCAAAATTTAAAATTTAAAGATTAAAAAATTAAAAATTAAATTATTTAATTTTATTAAAATAGAGGGATTAAAATGTATGTTTTTGTAAAATAGAGGGATTAAACTGTATATTTTTATAAAATAGAGGGACCTAAATATTTTTTAAAATAAGAGATTTACTAGAATCCTATTGGAAGGACTTAGATATTAATGAAATCAAAATTGAAAGATAAAAAAAAAGTGATTTTCAAATAAGAGGGAGAAAGTGTGAATTAGATCCATCTCAGGGGGAAAATGTATTTTGCTCTTAAAATAATGTTAAATAGGATTATACTTAGTTGTTTTGCATTCATATAGGATTTAGGTTGTTCGAAGCATTCATATAGGATTTGTAGTTATTCTTAGTGTTTGATTAGGGTTTGTATTGATTAAGTTTAGAAATACATATTCCATGTATGTAGGTTTAGGATTTGCATAACTTAATCCTTGGCTACTTAGGATTAGATTTTGTATTTTATGTATTTGATTTGTATTCTATGTTTTAGGTGTAGTTAATGTTGTTTTTCTATGTTTGTAACGTCAAATCAAGTTAGGAAAGGTTTTCGATACTTAAAGGACTAAAAAGGGATCAAATTCAACAGGAAAAAGAGTTACAGAGGTGTAATGGTTGTTATATAAGGTGTAATGTAAACACCCAATTTCGAGATGACTAGAGCATGGATGCAACAGAAGACCCGATGATGAAAATAGACTGTGAAATTAGATTTATTGATTTTAAACTAAATTGTAAATTATTTTTAGGAACTATTATTTTTATTTTAATTATTGTTGTTATTAATTTTTTTTATATAGATTTTCAAAAAAAAAAAATTAAATTTTTTTTTTCTAAAAAAAAAAAAAAAAAAAAAGAGCCCATTCATCACCATTTTAAAAAGCAAGATGGCCATTATGGCCATCTTGTGTTTTTTTTACTGCAATCCCTTTTTTTTTTAATATTTTTTTATTTATTTATTAGTTAGTTATTTATAGATTTTGATTAATTTTTATTTGATAAATACATTTGTTTTATTTGATAAATAAAGTGATAAATATTTTTTTTATATAGATAAATAATTAAAATAAATTTTTATTATCTTGTACTAATTTAGGGTTACAGGATGGTCTCTTATAAATACGTGATTTTTTTTTCACGTGGGAAAGGAGGCTAGGTTTTTCTTTTTCTTTTTCTCTCCACCTCTTTCTAATTCTTACATGTCAACCTAAACACACCCACTTTTCTTAATTTTTTACGTGCTTTTTTCAAATTTTAGCCGTGAATCAGATCCAAATAAATCAAAATCACAGACAAACATAACAAAAGCCACAGGCTTTCATTAATGGTGATCACCTTTTGAGGGGAATCAATACTGCATCCATCAAATTACTTCTTTCTACTACCTTCTTTTTTATTTATTTGATTATTTTTTTCTTTTTAATTTTGATTTTATTTGAT
>CATIWM010355809.1:0-33152 GCA_949671775.1 Mallotus repandus
AGAAACCACTACTAGCTTGAATACCAAATATCAAGTGATGAGGAACTCTCATCATCCACATGCAAAAGGATCCACTTCTCAATTGCTGACCATCTCACATTTTTCTCTCCTCAGATTTGTAAACCTGAGGAGTATTTCACATAATCGAAATAGAGAAACAAACAGAGAAGTGAGCGGAGCGAGCTAGGAGATGAATGATACTATAAGATCAAACAGTTAAGGTTTTTATAAGTAGAATGATCTGCCATTTGAAGAAGAGCAAGCTACAACAGTTACAGGACGATCTCTCCATTTCTCTTCTTCTTCTCTGTTACTATTCGTTGTCATTTTTCTTGCCGGAAAAGATGTTGATAACTGAATTGCGACAGGAGAGAGAAAGTTGTATGTTCCATTTCTTCTTTTGTTGTTTGATTTTTTAGAAGGTGAGCTATCAGTAATGGTCTTTAAGTCCGAGTTTTGAATTTGAGTTTTCCTTTCACCATTCTATCGGCATTTTTCGTGAAAGTTATTTTTTAAAGATAAAAGAACACAAGGCCAAAATTGAAAACGCGAAAATCAATTCTAAAAAAAATAAAAACGGTCGGATCATGAAAGAAATTAGCCTGGTCAAACCGGCTGTTTTTTGAAATTTTCTCTAATTTGAATGGAACAATAACTAAATAAATTAAAAATAAAATAAATCACATTAGTTTTATTTTCTTTAATTTTTGTTGCCATAATTTTTTAGTTATAATAATTGAAGTATGTATGATGGTGTTTTAATTAAAAAATAATATTATTTAATTTAATGATTTTAGGGCTCGATATTTAATATATATATATATATATATGGTTAATTCCCCACGAAAGGAAAAGGTATGGGAGAGACGAGGGGTTCACCCTACTCTCTTCATCCTACGCCTTTTGCCTAAACCGGACCAAATGAACCTTTGCCATTTGAGCTATATTGGACGAAATGAACCTATTAATGTTAGTAAAGTGGACACCTTGATTATAGAATATAGAGTGATGGTGAGAGGGGTAATTTGTGATGTTAGAGGGTGTTATTCGTTTAGTATGTCTTTGACATGGAAACAGGTAAAATTACAGGGAGAAGAAAGTGCTATTTTTGGGTAATTTGAAAGTTCTATCAGTTAGAAAAGTAGTTAAAGAACATTTTGAAGTTTGAAGATTTCTTCTTCTTACCTGCCAAAAATAGGAGAGAAAACAGAGGAGCAGAACAGGGGAAATGAGAGGCCATTAATCTTCCTCTCGGCTGTTTCCACTCAAGTTCAAAGCATGTTCTGCCCGTTTTTCCCTTTATGTTTTTTTTATTTCACTTCCACATCTTCTTGAGAATTCTCAACATCCCATTCCAAAATACTGTTCACAATTCTTGTTGATTATGGCCACGCAAGAGCCGACCATGGAACAAAACACTACTCCTATTCAACAACAAGAAAAGGAAAAGGAAATACCCAAGATTGATGGAAATAACCTTCCCATTCAAGAACAAGAAAAGGAGATACTGAAGATGGAAGAAAACAAGGTCCCAATTCAAGAACAAGAAAATGCCAAACTAGAAGAAGAGAAAAAGAGTGCCGAAGTGAAGGAGCAGAAAACGAAGGATATTGCAGTGATTGAAGAGAAAAAAAATGAAGAAGAGAATGCTGCTTCACCAAGTGAAGTTCAAAAGAGTTCTTCTTTCAAAGAAGAGAGTAACCTCCTCTCTGATCTCAAAGACAATGAAAAGAAAGCACTCTCTGAATTGAGATCAAAGGTTGAAGAATCAATTCTTCAAAACAAACTTTTTGAAGAGAAGAAAGAAAAAGAGAAGGAACTAGAATCATCAACAAAAGATGTTGTTGAAGATAAAGATCAGAAACAGAAATCAGCCGTGGAAGAAGACAAGAAAGAAGAAAAAGAAGTACAAATGCAAGAAGAAGTGGTGTCTGCCCTGAAGGAAGCCGCCAATTTGAACTTGGAAGAAAAAAAAGCCAATGCAGATATCGAGGAGAAGAATCCTGAAAAAGGAGAAGAAGCAAAAGAAAGTATCAAGCAAGAAGCTGAGGCCGCACCACAAAATGTCGACAAAGATATTGCACTATGGGGAGTGCCGCTGCTACCCAGCAAAGGAGATAATAGAACTGATGTTCTACTGTTGAAGTTATTAAGGGCTAGGGAGTTCAAGGTGAATGATGCTTTTGAGATGTTGAGGAACATCCTGAAATGGAGAAAGGAGAACAAGATCGATTCAATCTTGGATGAAGAAATTGATGTTGACAGTGCCTCCTTGGCCTTCATGGAAGGCAATGATCGCCATGGACACCCAGTGTGTTATAATACTTTTGCTGTGCTTGGGAATGACGAAATGAATGGCAAGACCTTTGAAGAGAAGCGCGAGAAATTTATGCGAGGAAGGATTCAGCTGATGGAGAAGGGAGTTCAGAAGCTAGATTTTAAGCCTGGTGGTGCAAGTGCATTGCTTCAAATCAATGATCTCAAGAACACTCCTTTACCCACCAGAAAGGAGCTCCGCAGTGCCATAAAGAAAGCTGTTGAACTTCTTCAGGATAATTACCCTGAATTTGTTGCAAAAAACGTAAGCCATTTCTTTCATTTACACAACTTACTTCTTTTTTCAGCATTTTGTAACATCTTGCACATCCATTAATTTGTGAAGCTTTTGTTTCCTGTAGATCTTCATAAACGTTCCCTTCTGGTATTATGCATATAGTGCTCTCTTTGCACCTTCCTTGTCTCAAAGAACCAAAAGCAAATTTGTCTATGCTCGTTCAACCAGGGTCACAGACACCTTGCTCAAGTAAGACTAGTATACACACTCTAACCAGCTCTCTCTGCACCTTCTTTATTGGTCTGGTTGAAATGGTGCAAGTTGTAACTACTGTACTGCAGGTATATTGCTCCCTCCCAAATTCCAGTCCAGTATGGAGGACTTAAACGTGAGAGTGATTCAGAATTTTCTGTTGAAGATGAAGCAAAAGAAGGTATTGTCAAGGCAGGAGGACAAGAAACTATAGAGATCCCAGCACCTGAGGTACGTACATTGTATCAATTCTGTTCTACTGCTACAGGATGGAAAATGAATTGAAACAGCATTTATATATCATTTAATTTAATGAAAATGAATGTGATGTTGGAATGAACAGGCAGGAATGACACTAATCTGGGACCTCATAGTGTCTGGTTGGGAAGTGAACTACAAGGAGGAATTTGTACCATCTAATGAGGGTTCATATACGGTAATTGTTCAAAAGGGTAGGAGGATTACATTGCAGGAGGGAACAATTCGCAATTCTTTTACCAACAAAGAGCCTGGAAAGATTGTAATCACAATTGAGAATGGTGCATTCAAGAAGAAGAGGATTCTGTACCGATTCAAGGCCAAGACCTCATCATGAAGCTCTTACTCTTTGTAGCATTATATATGTTCTATGTTTTTAATTAAAAGCATATTGTTGTTTGAATTTCCATTTTTAAATATTTTGTTGTTGTTTTCAATATTTATTTACTACTCATTAATAAAATTTTATTTCCTAAACAAAGCGATCGCGTGGCCTAATGGATAAGGCGCTCGCCTCCGGAGCGGGAGATTGTGGGTTCGAGTCCCATCGCGATCGGTTGGGTTTCAGCTTTCTTTTTTTTTCCCTTTTTCTTTTTCTTTTTTTTTTCCCTTTTTCTTTTTCTTTTTCTTTTTCTTTTTCTTTTTCTTTTTGGAATCGGGAAAATGTAAAAACCATTTCATGGATTTAGGAATCAATTAGAAAGGAGGGGGAAATCGAAGGGGAAAAAAGAAATATTCATGGTGTGATAACGCCTCCATGATACAAAAATTATTTACTGAGTGCAAAAAACATCACTCTTTTCATCGCTTAAACAAGAAAACTAGTACTGGTGCTAAAGGACGGTTTAACATTTGGAACTTGCAACATATCCAATCGTCAACTGGTAACACTGAAGCAAAAGTTTCAACCGTCTCCAATTCATCCCTGGATGATGCATTTCAATACACCAGTTAAGTTCTGACGATAAAAGATGAAAGAAACAAAGTGATGCCACAGTTCTCATAAAGACAAATAAAGCTATCAATTTCTAGGAGGCTGACTCTTACAATCGATTCCTTGTTATGGGTCTCAAAAATTTGAATCAAGGGATAAGATAACAATTTGCAAATACATCATTAAATAGGGCATGTCAAACTTCATTACTACATTAAGAACAGTAAGCACAGTGATGAGGAGGTTATCATTCAAAATCAAGAACTTCAGTTTGGATGACAACAACAATAATCTGCCAATAAATATTACACAACACAGCTAAGACACAAATCCATAATGAAATGATTCCAAATTCTATGAAAAGTTGAAATCTTTTAAAGGTCAATACTACATACAGCATCATACATGCAGGAAAAAAAAAATATATATATATATATATCTTAGAAATCAGCTAATCATCATTAGTTTCATTTGCATCAAAGCAGTCAAATCAAATAACAGCCAAGCAAGACTCCAGGAGAGTAAAAACATTTACCTTCCACCAGGATGCCCCACATACACAACTAGACTGATGAGCCCGCTTGGCATTAAGACTCTCCTTGCAGCCTCTAATGCCAACCGGGTTGTTTCTGGAACGGTTGTTATAGCTTTGTCACCTCCCGGAAGATAGCCCAAGTTGAAAGCGACAAGCCTGTAAAGAAATCCATGCATTAAATTTCTTCAGTTATAACATGCAGCAAAGCTGGAGTAATTTATGTTCTAGTATAAGAGTACGAGTACTCTAACAATGTGCTGCTATTAACATCACAAATAGAGATGTATCAGAATGGTTTAATAAGAAAGCAGAAATCATGAAAAATAAAAACTTACAAGGCACAAAATTTATCATATTTTCTTTTTAAATCAACAGTCTCAGCTATGCCTGCCATAACTTTTGCTGAAAACTACACCAAAAAGGCAAGAGCAAACACAAACTTGAGTAATGCAGGTACCTTACAGGGGCATTTTCAGGAACAATATCTTCCATTCTACTGTGACAGAGGGCGAAGAGCTTCACAAGTTCTTTCTGCGTAGAACAAAAAAGTTTCATCAGCGACTAAAAACTGCAGCTACTCTTAAGGAGGGCTCAACATACCATAGGCAACTAGGAATAACAAGTTCTTTAAACTTTCAATGTCATTCAACTATAAATACCTTAATCAAGCATCATAATTATGCCTTAACCATAGCTATTAGTTGCAAAGCATAGCAGAAAGTACTGAACAATTCAATGGAATTACCTCTCCTGAAGTGACAGTTTCATCCAACAATGAAGAAGTGCTATCCAAAGCATCTCTTTGAATGTCCATTCCATAAACACAACCCCTGCCTGATTCATCAGCCACCATTTTCAGCATAGCTAAGGTGTCATAGCCATTACCACAAGTTGCATCTATTACTGTATCCCCTTTTTGTACAATATGCTTCCATACCCTGATTTACAGAGACATTTGAAAAAAAAAACATTCAAAACAAAGAGTGGGTTTTTATAAATTAAGATGAACCCAAAGAAATGGCGGAAAAAGAAGAAAATAGAAGTGAAGTACCTACAAGTGGGCTACTTCTGTCGCCTTCTTCTTACCCAAAACATAACCCACCAAATCATCCTCCAGTCCTGTAATTAAGTGCATAATCATTTACGTAACTTTATTACTTACTAAAACCTTTAATTGAAACTAACTGCAACAATTTACAGCAGATACAGTACCTGAAAACGGAGAGACAATTGAGGATGTAAAAACATTAGAGGAAGCAGTTGCAGAGAATTTCATATTATTCCCAGAAATGGGTTTAGCAAAAGAAAAGAAGAAAAGTTTAATATTTGGAGAATTGATTGTTAGGGTTTTGTAAATTCTTGTGTAGGAATTTGGTTTCGGAAAGCTTCGCAGCCCTAACATTTCTTCACTCTTCCTGGAATTTTTTTTTTTTTTTTAAGCTGAATTGCTCCTATTCTGGAGCTGGCAATGAATAAATGATGATAAGTTCTTTTCATGAAATTTTTAGCAAAATTAGAAAAAACAAAATAAATTTATAATCTAAGGATATATTTTTTTCATCATATCTGCCCTATTTTTAATGTAAACTAGTATGATCAATTGTAAGTGTGTTTGTAAACGGTTACACTGATTGTATTTTATTATTTAAATGTATTCATATTAGAGTTTATAACTTTGACATAATTAATAAAACGGCTTATGTACTATACTTGTATCCGTTAACATGAATAGCTAGTCCTACCTTGTTATTATTAATTAAATCACAAATCTAATTATTACTTACATAATAATTTCATTAATTAGTAAATATTGCTAATGATAGATAATTTTGTTTTTATATACAATTAATTGTTAATTGGATGACATAAATAAATTTATTTAGCGAATTTATTATAGGAAATTTTTTTCCTACCATAACAATATACACCAAATAGATAAGGAACATATAATTATAGGAATTTAGAACATTTTATATTTTAATGTTAACTTTTGCATGTTTTTTTCTTTTTTTTTTTTCCTAATACATATATTCTTTTACTTTTGCTATACAGGAAAGTTTACATATGCCAGTACAAGAAATTAAAAGTTTTAACTAATTGAAGCCTTCCCCATGCCCATATATTTATAGACGCATCATATGCATCATGACCAATTACTTGCGGGTGAATCTTAATTTAATAGCATCTTGAGACTCAAATTCATGTTCCATCCCTCCCAACTGTACATTGGCCAAAACATAATTCATCAATCATTTAATTAGAGACAGTATGTACTTTTTTGTCCAATCCCCAGGTCATGCTGTAAATATGATTTTGTTGATGATGCAATGCAATTGTTACCCCCTATCCCTAGCCGTCCAGTTGGCTATTGCTTGAAACTGGTCGTTCGCCAAGTAACTCAATTGCTTATTCCGCAAGTTCCCCCGCAGGACAGAGAAGCCTCTGCAGCTGAACGTGTATTGTGGTTACCAGCTGCTACTCTATCTTCACAAGCTTCAGCTTCTCCATTGCTGCTACTTGCAGTTCCAAACTATGTTCAAACGGACCAAAACCATGCTGCATACCACCTACACCGTTTTGCTCAGGCTTTGCCCTTTTCTTACTCTGATTTTATGGGCTTATTCCTGAGTTCTTTTGTACTGGAAAATAAGGCGGACGAGGAATGTTACCCGAACATTACCTGCAACTAAAGCTTCCATCAAGGCATTGAAGAGAGTGAGATCTGATGGGTCGTCATCAACCTCTAGCTCAAATGCATCAAGTACAGATCAATGTGTGATTTGCTATGAAAAGTTTCGTATTGGCCGGGAACAAGGTTACTCTCGTGCCATGCTCTCCTATCTTTCATGGATCTTGCATTAAGAAGTGGCTAGAGGGCAGCCATATGTGTCCATTATGTCGTTTCGAAATGCCTCATTGATTTATTTTATTATATATGCGCATGTATTACTTTTCCTTTTTATCGTAGTTATTGCCTATATATACATATTTAATATTTAATTATATGTATATATATTCCAATTTTTTTTTTGACAATTAGAGAGGGACAGAGCGAGAGAATTCGAACTTTCTCCTCCTACAAAGATGTCAAGACCTTCTACCACTAAATTAAGAGAGGTCAGCTATTCCAACTCTTTCTATTATAAGCAAATTTGGTTATTAATTTCATGTGCGTTTATTATTATTATTATTGTACTATATGAATTTTTTTTAACTGAGCTATATAATTTCTATTGTGATTTTACTAATATTAAATGTTTATATATATATACATACAAAATTTTAGTCCAAATTTTTTTTAAAAAATTCTGTTAATGTCTCTATGCGCTGTTTTTATACATATACGTGGTAATAAGAGTTTGAATATAGAATTTTTTTAACAAAACATAACATGTATTATATTTGTTGCATTTGTAAGACTTATAATGATTTATATTTAATTAATAAATTTGTTTAAGCACATGGCAACAATACAAATTTTTGTTTATTGATGAAAAAGATAATTTAAACAAATTTTTTTTTAAAAAAAATTATGTGTCAATTGGTGTATATTCAATCAATCAATGATAAATACATTATACATTTTCATGATAGAGATGCTTGATATATTATTTGATATAAATATATGTATTGGATCCAGCTCCAAACAAATAATGATCAAATCTCTAGAAAGAAGAGGCTGAAAATACATGTGATTTGGATAGCAAAGGAAGAATATAGAAAACGTATAGTTGGTGAAGCAGAAGTAGTTTTATAAGTAGTTTAAGTGGTAAAAATATAGATATTTAAATGTAAAAAATAGAGTTTGAATTTTCATAATTTTTTTATTCTTTTTTTTGCAATCTCTATAAGTAGTTCAAATAGTAAACAGTATGAAAATTTAAAAATTGATAGCAGAAATAGTAAAAAGTATGAAGGAAACTTAAATTCAATGAGCTCAAAAAAAAAAAGCCAAACCTAAGAGTAACGAGACTAATGCAGCAAATCAAAGTATCTGAAAATCTACATATTTAATTAATCAAGCTGCATTTTTTTCTTTTTATGACAATTAATTGTTTCTATATAACATGGATTTGGATTTGAGATCACTTTGTCCGGTCATTTTGTCACATTTCCTCACTCTTTTTTTCTAGTTTCCACTTGACAGAATGCCCAAATCAGATACGTTTCCCTGTGTTATTTAAAACAGTTTAATAGCAACATTGTGTTTTTGTAATTAGCAACTCCACATGCCACATGGGGGTGTTCAAAAAGTTTTGCTTCCATTGAGATTTTGAGAAAATACAATTTCAAATGCGTGATCATAAAGTTTTTAGACAAATCATTACATATTTTATTAAATTCTATAAAAATCAACTTCAAAGATCAAAGCTATAGTTGTTGAGCGAAAAAAAACTATTATTAAATTTTAATAACAATTTGGTTGGTCTGATGGTATTTTTATTTCTAAAAATTATAAAAGTTTTAAATTTAAATCCACATGACTATCATCTATTAGTAGTTATCATTTTTATAGTGAGATGATTACCTTTAGAATGTCCTATGATCCGCTCGACCTTCAATACCCTATGCACTGGAAATTTTTTTCTTAATATCTTCTTAAAAAGCTTTCTTACATTTGATAAAAAAAAAAACAATGTATTGATATAAATTATGCGAAAATCATTGTCCATAAAAAAAGTCATCAAATTAATTTGATGAAATTTGAAATATAAAAAATTTGACTTCAGAAATGATAAAATAGTACTAAAAAAAGCAAAATACCTTCTTTCACACCTAAACTTTATCACTTTGATCTATCACACACTTTAATTTTATTTTTTTTTCTATTACACGTATGAATTTTTATTTTTTTCCTATTATACATATGAATTCAATTTTTTTATTCTATTGAACGTATAAGCTGCTAGCGTGGACAAACACTTGAAGTTCAATAGAATAAAAAAATTTGAATTCATGTGTGTAATGAGTCAAAAATAGAAGTTCATATGTGTAATATAAAAAAAATAAAGTTGAGATGTGTAATAGACTAAAGTGATAAAGTTTAGGTGTGAAAGAAGGTATTTGGCAAAGAAAAAACTATGCTAACTGTATACATATATATATTTTTTATTATATTTGTGTATATATTAAAAAAAAAAAGTATTTCTAAGTTCATTATCGGTTGATAGAGTATTCTCATTATATATTTGGTGAGCCTTGAAAAAGACCGACTGAAAATTCTAAACCATATACGTTTAATTTGACAATTAAAAATGTACTCTCTTGAAGAACAATTTGCCTAACAATTGCAAAACCATATATAAAATGATTATAAAATTAAAATAGAATACTAATAAACGTCAAAGTAAATAAAATATTTTCATGTCTTAATCAAATTGGCAACCAGAGAGAGAGCCATAGGAGCCGACTTCATTAATTTAATTTTTTTGATATATTATAAATGATACTAATTAAAAATAAAGTAAAAAATAAAAAAATAGAAAAATAAAAGCTCCTCAACCCTTCACATACTCATAGTTGGCTAGTTCTAAAAATTTGCTTGGGGTAGCACTAAAGCATACTATTTAAAAAAAATGATAAAAATTATTATGAAATAGAAGATAAGATTGACTATATATCCCCTAAAAGATAAGCTTAACAACTTTATAATATGCAAGGTCAATGCAAAATATTACACATCCATAGCAATTCTATGCATCTCTTTGTTACTTTCCTTTAAAGGTCATTAAAAGGTTGTCTTTGGGTTATTATTTGTACTAGTGTTGAGGTTTTGGTGTATTCAGTCTCAAGAAAAATTCAATTCTTGAGGCAGGGTTCAATGCATGTACCCTGCCAAAAGGTTCTCTTTAGATTACATTTTTTATTTTCTATTTAAATAAAAAGAATTTATGAAAAACAAATACAATAATTAGTACAATTTAATTTTGTGGTATACATAATTTTTCTTATTTGAGAGTATTGTGTATAAAATTGGATAAAAATTTAGTTATACAAAACTTCTTAAATATGTATATATTTGAATAAAGTGGAGAAAAAATAAAGTTCTAATTCTTAATAATATATATATATATATATATATATGAACTTCATAACGAAAAGAAAGAAAAGAAAATTCAAACTCTTAATTTATTAATATATCGAAAAGAAATTATACTACCCAACTAAAATCTATACATATGAAATTCGTGTGCTGTAGCATTAATGTGGGAGATTGTGGGGAGCCATGCCATGGACATTGGTATCTAGCAAATATATATATATATATATATATATATATATAAAGCAGAAATAGAGGGAAAAAAAAAAGAATAGAAGCTATGAGAGAAAAGATAATAAAGTTGGTATTTCTTAGCATGTCAGTACAAAAATGATGTTCTGCTATTTATCTGTCACAGACCCATATTCTCAAAGGACAGCTAAGTAAGGAGGAATAATCCAATGCAAAAGTAAAATAAAGACACCCCACATTGCCAATTACATGACACTACAAATGACCAAACGACAAACTATTATTTGCCATATAACAATCTTGCCCCCTTAAAGAACCTTGTCCACAAGGTTAAGATTTGGGAACCTCCGCTCAATATCAAATAAAAATTCCCAGGTTGCTTCATCTGGAGATCTGTTAGACCATTGAACCAATACCTTGGTGGCAACTCTATTTCCTCTCTTTACCATTTTTCTGTCCAAAACAGCTACTGGAATCGCTGGCATTACAGGAGGTGCTGGTAAGTGAGTTGAAGCTACAACATGAGAAGGAACTGATCTTTTAAGCTGGGAAACATGGAAGACAGGATGTACTGTAGTATCCAAAGGCAGCTGCAACCTATACGCCAATCTACCAATCTTGTCTTCCACCATAAAGGGTCCAAAATACAAAGGAGAGAGCTTGTGATTGGTCATGGTAGCCATACTTTGTTGTCTATAAGGCTGAAGTTTAACATACACCCAATCACCAATATTAAAAGACCTATAACTTTGGTGAGAGTCGGCTTGCTGCTTCATTCTATGTTGGGCTCGACTTAGGTGATGTTTCATGAGCTGCAATGCAAATTCTCTATCTTGGAGGCATTAATCAACCATTACAACAGAAGAATCTCCTGTAAAATATGGAATATGTAATGGAGGAGGAACACCATAAACAATTTCAAAAAGAGTGGAGTGAGTTGCCGAATGATAATTGGTGTTATACCACCACTCAGCAAGAGCAAGCCATTTCACCCATTGTTTTGGAGTTTTACCAGTCATGCATCTTAGATACGTTTCAAGACACCAATTTACCACCTTTGTCTGACCATCAGTCAGAGGATGGTAGGCAGTTGATTTGAGCAGCTTCACACCTTGTAAACTGAATAACCCGTTCCAAAAGGCACTAGTGAAAATTGGGTCTCTGTCACTCACAATTGAGGAAGGCAGCCCATGTAATTTGAACACATGATCCAAGAAAAGTTGTCCCACTGTTGCTGCTGTATACGGATGACTGAGAGCCAAAAAGTGAGCATATTTGCTCAATCAATCAACTACAACCATAATAACCTCCTTACCATATGATTTTGGCAGTCCTTCTATAAAATCCATACTTATATCAATCTAAATATTTTTAGGAATGGGCAAGGGCTGAAGAAGACCAGAAGGACTTGTATTATCATACTTACAAGTTTGACAGGTAGTGCAATTCTTGATGTAGTTGCAGACACCCTTCTCCATCCCCTTCCAATAAAAAAGCAGTTAAAGCCTTTTATAAGTTCCTTGTACACCAGAATGTCCCCCCAATGCAAAATCATGCATTAGCTGCAAGAGTTTGTTTTTGAGTTGGATATCATTTCCCACTACCAACCCGCCCTTCCGACGCAGCAACCCCCTGTACCAAGTGTAAGGACCACCTTTCCCCTCTTATAAGGGCTTAATAATCAACTGTAACTTACTGTCATTAGACCAACTTTGCTCTATCTCTGGAAGCAAACTGCCCACCGGAATTGAGACAATCAATGCAACCAATTCAGAGGCAGGTAGCCTTGGAAGAGCATTTATCGCGGCGTTTTCTCTACCCTTCTTATACGATATCTCGAAGTCGTAGCCAAATAGTTTAGCTATATATTTTTGTTGGTGTGTCATTGTAATACGCTGTTCTAGAAGAAATTTAAGGCTCCTATGATATGTACGAATTAAGAACCTTCTATGACCCACATAATGATCCCACTTCTTAACAGCATATACCACCGCCAACAATTCCTTTTCATACACAAACATCGATTTATGCTTTAGGGCCAAAGCCTTACTAATATAAGCAATGGAATGTGCATCTTGCATCAAGACTGTTCCCATTCCAACATCACTTGCATCTATCTCGATTATAAATTGCTTATCAGGCGAAGGTAAAGCTAGGACCGGAGCAGTGGTGAGAGCCCTTTTTAAGGTGTCAAGAGCATGTTGTGCCTCAAGAGACCACTTAAAGTTATCCTTCTTCAATAACTCCATCAATGGCTTACTTAAAACTCCATAGTTCTTGATGAATCACCTATAATAACTAGCCAATCCTAAGAATCCCCTTAGTTGCTTGAGGTTAGTTAGAGTAGGCCAGTTGGAGACTGCTTCTACCTTCATTGGGTTAGTGGAAACTCCTCTGCTATCAATGATGTGTCCAAGATACTCCACTGTGGGGCTGCCAAAAATACACTTACTCCTTTTTGCAAACAGTTGGTTCTCTTACAACTTCGTAAACACTTCTCTTAGATGCTGTAAATGGGATTGAATATCCTCGCTGTATATCAGAATGTCATCAAAGAAAACAAGGACAAACTTCCTAAGATATGGCTTGAAGATCTCGTTCATTAAACTCTGAAAAGTGGAAGGAGCATTTGTGAGCCCAAAGGGCATGACAATGAATTCATAGTGCCCTTCGTGAGTTCTGAAAGCATTTTTTTGAATGTCAGGAGGGTGCATTCGTATTTGATGGTAACCAGAGGTGAGGTCGATATTCAAAAAAATGGTTGCCCCATGTAATTCATCAAGTAACTCCTCTATAATGGGAATTGGAAATTTTTCCTTCACTGTTTTGCTGTTCAATTCACGATAGTCGATACACATCCACCAAGTGTTGTCCTTTTTCTTAACTAGAACTATCGGCGAAGAGTATGGACTCACACTGTGTCGAATTGTTCCATTATCTAGGAGCTCCTGCACCATCTTTTCTACTACATCCTTCTGTATCTGGGAGTGTTTATAGGGTCATACATTAGCAGGCTTAGACCCTTCCACTAAGGGTATTCTATGATCATGGGTACGATGTGGAGGGAGTTTGGTAGGCTTCTTAAATAGCAATTGGAATTCATTCAGCAACTTAGAGAATTCAGGATTGTTTACCTCAGTACTCAAGCATTCTCCATTATGTGTGGGTTCAGGTGTTGCTTTAATTTGAGTCATATAAGCAGTGGCTCCGTTTTGGACCATCCTAAGCATGTTACTTTCTGAAATTAACCTAAGTAGTAGATATCCCTTGTAGCTGATAAGAGTTCTCACCTATCTTAAAAGACATATTCAACAGCTTAAAATTCCAAGTGATGTCTCCTAACGTAGCCAACCACTGTACACCCAAAACCATCTCACAACCACCCAATGGCATAACCAAAAAATCAGCTACAAAATGATAACCCTTTGCCTCCCAATGAAATTGCTCACAAAGGTGATTACAAATAATCTCTTGTCCATTAGCCACAATAATGAAGACAGGATCAATAAGCTTTAAGGAACTTCCTAACCCTTTAACTACTGCCATATCTAAGAAGTTATGGGTACTGCCCGAGTCAATGAGTATATGGATGGGTTTCCATTTATAGTTACCAGTAATTCGCATGGTCTGGTGAGCACACTCAACCAGTCCTCCCATGGCAGACAATGAAATTGTGGGAATTGTTGTAGGGTGCTCTCTGCACCATTCAGTCTCATCGCACTCAACCTCCTCCGGAAACTCTTGCACCATAATCATGTGTAATTGTCTCTTCTTACATTGATGCCTAGGACTGAATTTTTCATCACACTAGAAACATAAATTTTTGGCCCTTTTTTCATTGATTTCTGCATTTATCAATCTTCTTGTTTTTGGTTGAAATGGTTTAAAATTAAAACTGGGTTGTTTAACAACTGAAGGTTGGTTAGTAGTGTTATTGAGTTCAGGAATATTGGTAGGAGTAGGTAACAATGGTGGTTTGTATTGGTTTGATGATGTTGAAGGTGAGGCAGCAACAGAGGTTGAGGTTGGTTTGTTATAATAGCTTTTGGTGGTTCTAGTATAAGTGAGGTAGGATTCTTGCAACGAGCAAAAGCATATGCTTGTTGTAATGATTTTGGGCCAAACATTCTTAGAGGGATCCTGATCTCCTCTCATAAACTATTGAGAAAACAACTTAAAGCATACTCCTTAAAGAGGGTAACCTTATGAGAGAGTATATCAAACTCTTCCAAATATTCTTGTAAGGCTCCTGTTTGAGTGAGTCCCTTCAAATCAGCCATGGGATCCTCATAAATTCTTTCACCAAATCTTCCTTTTAATGCTATTACATATTCTTCCCAAGGAGGTTCTTCAATCTTATCCCTGTTTTTAAGATAAGGTTGATGCCATTGCAACGCTCGCCCTTCCATATGAATCACTGCTAACTTCACCTTGGCATTAGTAGGAGTAACGTCAATCTGGAAGAATCTATCACATCAGAATAACCATCCCTCTAAATCGGAGCTATCAAACCTTGGGAACTCGACCTTAATGAATCGAGTGGCTAGCTGATAGGTAGTATTTTGGGTGTTTAGGGTACCAGGATTGGTTTGGGTAAGATCAACAAGTATGGGTGTGTTGTTTCTATTTTTTGGGTTAATAGTGGTGTTGTTTTTGGAGTTGGGGTCTGGTGGGTTATGATTATTAGTGTTGGAGCCAGTAGGTGAAGGTAGGGATTGGTTCTGCCCACCGGATTGCACCATGGACAGAAGGGTCTTCATCTCCGATAGAAATAAACTCTGTTGTTTGCTCATCATTTCAACAAACGTTTGTTCTTGCTGCTTGTTATTCTCTATCAACATTCCCTTGACCATGTTGCGAAGATTCTCCTCGATTCTTTTCATTTCTTGTGAATGGGTATTATCAGAAACAAACATGGTAAATGATTTGGATTCGATGGGAGTAGATGAGTGAAGAATGGATCAGTGATGCTCTGATACCAAATGGTACCTAGCAAATATATATAAAAAAAAGTAGAAACAGGGGAAGAGAAAAAGAATATAAGCTACGAGAGAGAAGATAATAAAGTTGGTATTTCTTAGCATACTAATACAAAAATGATGTTCTGCTATTTATCCGTCACAGACCCATATTCTCAAAGGACAGCTAAGCAAGGACAAATAATCTAATGTAAAAGTAAAATAAAGATACCCCACGTTACCAATTACATGACACTGCAAATGACCAAACGACAAACTATTATTTGCCATATAACAGACATGAAGCTAGTTATGACTCCAGCAAACTGCCAACTCCTCTATGACTATGATCTGTTCATTCATAGGGGAAAAAAAGGTTAATGCAGACCAATTTGATTGAGAAACACCGGATCCTGCCACCATACATATACGTCACATTAGTCAAACAGCAAAACTAGTGGCACTCAAAGTAAATAAGACAATAAAGGTCGGGCAATCTAGTAACTCCAACAGAATCCTTCTTCTCTCCTCGCGCATAGACTTATTTAGCAGAAAATATTGGAAAAATTGTAAAAAAGAAAGAAAAATTCAAATTTGAGTAAAAGCGAACAAAAAACAACGGCAGGAGCTTACTGAGAAGAAGAAGACAGGGAAACACAGAGAAAGATTTATTTATGTTATGGTTCTTGGTTTTAGATACAGTAATTGCTGGTAGCGGTTTAAGCACCTAATATATATATATATATATATATATATATACACACATACATGTACAGACACTACACTAGCTTCAACACATAGCTTTTTCTCTTGGTTTCAGGTATGTTGAATTTTTTTTTTTCTACGAGTTGAATTCATTTTCTCTTGTTTGTGTTGGCGCTGATTGGCAATTGATCTGTGAAAATTTGATTTTTTTTTTTTGCTGATTAAGGGTTTCGATTTAGGAGTAAATTAATTGAAGTTTAGATTTTCCAGTAGTTAATGCTGTATCGTCATTGCTTAACTTACCGGCGTCGGAACTTTAACTGGTGGTATTTGGTTGTATGCTGTTGACTTTTTTTTTAGTCTTGATCGCTTGTTTGCTACTACTTGTTTTTATTACTTAAATGGATTTTGGAGCTAATATGTGGGATATTTTGGAAAGGTTATGTGAGTGATTGATTGAGTTTGAATCTGTCTGACATT
Source organism: Mallotus repandus (assembly GCA_949671775.1). Lineage (NCBI taxonomy): Eukaryota > Viridiplantae > Streptophyta > Magnoliopsida > Malpighiales > Euphorbiaceae > Mallotus > Mallotus repandus. The sequence goes on from CATIWM010355809.1 coordinate 16,909, forward strand.
TTTTTCATTATTTGACAACTCCAAGCATCGCATCCCATTTGAAATGATTTTTTTCTTCAGTATAGTTACTATTAGTAGTAGTTCTATAATTTTTTTTTCCTGCCTGTACAAACTATGGTTTTATAGAGATCATTGACCTTTTTTTTGTTTTTCCAGTTTTGAACTTTTGATTGCAGCTGCAGCTTACCATATTTGGGATTGCTGATGAAGCTATTCAAAATCTCTTGAAGGGTAGCTGGCCCTTGAAAGTTTCAGAAGCTTATTTTCTGTTTTATTGTTGTTGTTGTTGCTTATTTTTTGGCAAGATCGTGTTTTCTGCATCTCCTTGTGGTCTCTGACATTGCCTGTGGGCAAACTTTCTAACAGGACATGCATTTCATGGGCTGTTGGTATGCATTTTTCATGTGATCTTTATGGCATTGGGGTTAATCCCAATCCAGTCAACTTAAATGGAGAGGAACCTGAACAATATTGCAATGGAACAGTCAGAAATACACAGACCGCTTCAATATGGTTCCAGGGAACCTGGACTTGAGGGATCCTTGCCTGCATCGCAAGCCTTTATATTAGACCCTACGAGCAGCAGAAATGCTAATATGAGGCCTCCTGAAATGAATGCATCAGGGGTAAAACCTGTAAATTTTTCCATACAGACAGGTGAAGAGTTTGCTCTTGAATTTATGCTCGACCGAGTTAACCATAAGAAGTCTGTCATCCCAAATACTGTGGGTGATCCAAATTATGCAACAGGTTATATGGAATTAAAGGGCATTTTAGGCATCAGTCATACAGGATCTGAAAGTGGTTCAGATGTATCAATGCTAACAATAGTAGAGAAAGGTCAAAAAGAGTTTGAAAGAGCAAATTCCTCCTTGCATGATGAAAGAGGCAACTACGGGTCTGTTCTGTCCATACCACGAACTTCAGCAGGTTATGGAAGTCAAGGACCAGTGCTTGCTTATACCTCCTCAGGAATCTCTGATAGCTTGTCGCCTAAGATGAAAGTTCTCTGCAGCTTTGGTGGTAAAATTTTACCCCGCCCTAGTGATGGAAAGCTCAGGTATGTTGGAGGTGATACACGCATCATACGTATAACTAGGGAAATTTCATGGCAGGACCTTAAGCAGAAAATTTTAGCAATTTATGACCAAACTCATGTGATCAAGTATCAGCTTCCTGGAGAGGATCTTGATGCTCTGGTTTCTGTTTCATGCGATGAGGATTTGCTGAATATGATGGAAGAGTGGAATGAAGTTGAGGATAGAGAAGGATCACAAAAGCTCAGGATGTTTCTATTATCTGTGAGTGATTTAGATGATGCTCAATTTGGCCTAGGCAGTGTGGAGGCTGATTCTGAGATTCAGTATGTAGTTGCCGTTAATGGCATGGACATAGGATCCAGGAAAAGCTCGGCCCTACATGGTTTGGCAAGCTCTTCAGGAATTAATTTAGATGAGTTAGATAGACTAAATAATGCGAGAGAGACAAGCAGAGTACCCGCTGTTTCTTCTGGAGTCAGTACCTCACCATTGACTGCTCAGCCATTTTTTCAATGTTCCTCTAGTGGCTATGAGTCCCATGCGCAGTTTTATCAGGGTCAGTTCATGGACCACAGAGAAATGCAGCAGTTCCTGGCACCCAGTCACCCCAATTCTTACAATCAATCCCCTTTTGATGAAAATCCTCATTCAATGCTTATGAATCAACAAGGAGGATTGAATGATGGACAGCCAAGTACTAGCTTTCAGGTGCATAATTCGCAGATATTGAAAAAGGAGGTGAAGCCAAAACCTGAGGGTTCCATTCTGCAAGAGATTGACCCTGAAAAAGGTCGCCCTCTAGAAAAGGTTTACACTGTTCCAGTTGATGATGCATCACTTGCTGCAGTAGGACTTCAAGGAGATCTTCACTCTCTGCCCCCAAAAAATAAGGGGCGGGTCTTGGAAACTCAAAAGGTCTCTTCATCTACTGATGCTGTGAACTCAGTCCACGTTCCTAATGCTGGTGAAGATGGTCAATGTTCTACATGTGATGGTGCATGTGCTACAGCCAATGCTGATCCTGGTTCCAATCTGATTGACTTGACCTACCTTGAACCAGCAGTGCCTCCCCAGAGGGTTTATTATTCGGAAAGAATACCTCGGGAGCAGGCAGAATTACTGAATAGGTTATCAAAATCTGATGACTCACTTGGTTCTCAGTTGCTCAATTCAATGGCAGAAAATCTCGCTCCCAATACAGAAGACTTTACATCTACTTCAAAACAATCATATTCAGAAAATCAAACCATCAATGACGGACTCACCCAACTTCATAAGTACAAGGAGTTTGTTGATGAAGTTTCTCAGATGACTAAAAAGCTTTCTGATTCTGAAGATGTGTTGGACAGTGGGTTTAAGCAGGCAGTTCCAAGTAATGTGTCTGATAAAGATTCTGCTTCCAGGGATGGTGTCCTTATGGTTGACTGTGATAAAGATTATACCACAGATGTTAACAATAAATTCCTGCCTGAGGAAGTGGGAGAAGCAGGATCTGGACATCCTGCTGTGGGCAAAGTGACTTCTGTTATGCATCAGATGGATCCTGCATCTAGTATTTCAGAGCCTAAAAGAGTTGAGATGACAGGCAAGGATTTGAATGGTAACATCAATCTGGGACATTCTCAGGGCAAACCTCATGTTGATGTTCCAGCCACAAAGCAAGCAGACATCACTGTAGACATTAATGACAGATTCCCTCGTGATTTCCTTTCTGAGATATTTACTAGTGACATATTTCCTGAGGATATTTCTGGTGTTAGCACAATGCATAATGATGGAGTTGGCATGAGTGTGAACATGGAAAATCATGAGCCCAAGAGCTGGTCATATTTTCAGAAGTTGGCACTGGAAGGATTTGTTCAAAAAGATGTTTCTCTTATTGATCAGGATTGTCTTGGTACTCCATCTGCAGTTGCAAAAACTGAAGAAGGAGATAAGAAATCTTATCATTTTAAGCCTCTGGCAACTGATGGAATGTCAATGAGCCGCGAGTATTCCCAACACGATTTTGGTGAAGACAGTAAGAAAAATTTACCAGGAACAATAGAAGCCGATTCGTACGCGCTTTCAGATTTTGGTCATTCTCAAGTGAAGGACAGTGAAAGCATGCAGTTTGGCGCCATGATCAAACCAGAGTCTAATTATGAGGTAAGTATCTTCTCTATATGGTAACATGATTTAGAAACTCATTTCGTAGAAGTTCACTTCATGTTGATGCTTGTAGGGTGAAAAGCTAGAAAATAGGAATGTTGGCCTACCTCCTCTTGATCCATCTCTGCCAGATTTTAACATCAGTGATTTACAGGTACGGTCTTCTCTCATGTTAATCTGAAACCGCTTGATGTGCCCTTAATATGTATATACACAGGAGTTTCAACTTTTTCTGAGCTATTAAAGGAAACTGACACTTGAGTCTGTTCAAAAAGATTCACTTTTTCCAAGTCATCCTTCTTTCAATCTGAGAGTCCATTTTTCTTCCATAGTCATTATATCTGCACTCTCATTTTATGAAATTCAATCTGCAAATACTGATAGAATGAAGTGGTCATTGATTCTATTTGTCAAACTGGAAAGTTACTTCATTCTTCTAAAAGAAATTTATGAGAGCAATATGAGTAAATTGAGGTCTCATTTTATTTCATATTGTCAATCTTTTTTTCTGTTTCAATTGAATAGCTTAGTATACATCTAGCTAAAAAAGAAAAAAAAAACAGCTAAAATAGTTGTTCATGTAAGGGTAACTAACCATGCAGATGTAATGTAATCCCTGTTTAAACCCAACTGAATCACTAGTGATTGCCCATGCAAGTGTCCCTTTCTGCTTGGGGGGGTGGACAGAGAGATGTTTCCGGTGTTCCTTTCTGCTTTCAGCTGCTTTAGATATCTGCTCAATTGTTTTACTTGGATACAGGCCATTAAAAATGATGATCTTGAAGAGCTGAGAGAACTGGGTTCTGGTACATTTGGGACTGTATATCATGGAAAATGGAGGGGATCAGATGTTGCCATTAAGAGGCTAAAGAAGATCTGTTTCTCTGGTCGCTCATCAGAGCAAGAGAGATTGGTATCTGCTCCTCAACCCTTGAGATACTTTCACATATTGTCTTAAACAAAGTCATATGTTGCTCAGCTAAATATTTACAACTTTATCATACAATCCACTATTGATAAAAGGCCAACTTAGCCTGTTGTTGTTCTTTTGGCTTTAACTGAAGTGTAATATTGGTTCAGAGTTCAGACTAGCCACTGTTTCTCATCTCTCATTCCTTGTCTTAGTGTGATATCAAGTAATATATTATATTTTTCCATCCTCAGACATTAGAATTTTGGCGGGAAGCTGAAATCCTTTCGAAGCTTCACCATCCCAATGTGGTGGCATTTTATGGTGTGGTGCAAGATGGACCTGGAGGAACATTAGCTACTGTGGCAGAGTACATGGTTGATGGTTCTCTTAGGCATGTTTTACTTAAGAAGGATAGGTAATCCTACATTTACATAGTTTATTGAAACTCAATTTGGCATCTTCTGGCTTGTTTTATTGATTTCTGTATGTGGATTTCTAAACTCTATTTCTCAGATGATTGTGGAAATATTAGACATATTTTTTGGCTCCAATGCAAAAAGAATTATGAATGAACATCATTCAGATGGCTTGCTAGAATGCAATTTACTTTGGAGGTTGCTGAGACTCTCATATTTCTCTTCTTATCTGTTCCAATCTTAACTTCCAGGTATCTAGATCGTCGCAAGCGTCTTCTAATAGCTATGGATGCAGCACATGGAATGGAATATTTGCACTCAAAGAATATTGTGCATTTTGATTTGAAATGTGACAACTTGCTTGTGAATTTGAAAGATCCCCAGCGGCCTATTTGCAAGGTAATTTATGGCAGAATGAAGGGAAAGCTAATTCCATCAAAAGATCTGGTAACGTTCAGAAAATTTTTCTGATTCAATTGATATTCCAGGTTGGTGATTTTGGCCTGTCAAAAATAAAACGAAATACCTTGGTCTCTGGAGGTGTGCGGGGAACACTACCGTGGATGGCTCCAGAACTTCTAAATGGCAGCAGCAATAAGGTTTCAGAAAAGGTAAAAGTGTCACTTTTGCAATTAATTTTCAGGTTCACGCAAGCAAAAAGCTTAACTGTAGAGTTGCATGGGATTCTCTTGTACTGACATGATGAAGTTTGAAAATGATATGGTGGAAGAATTTTACATGCCTTGTGAAATTTCATCTTGGTCTCTTTTTTAGGTGCTTATTCTACTTTATCAATAAATTCCAGTAAAGAAAAGTTGCCAACTAATGAAGTTTCAGAAATTTTGTTTTGTATGTAACAAATATTAGAAAGAACAAAGATAAGGAACTTGGTTGATATAGGGTCATTAGTTCCTCGACTTTTAACCTTTGAGCTCGTGTTCCATAAATTTTACTTACTGATATCTCTGTTGATTCTCAGGTTGATGTTTTCTCCTTTGGAATTGTCTTATGGGAGATCCTCACAGGCGAGGAGCCATATGCCAACATGCACTATGGTGCCATCATAGGTATGCTACCAATGCTCCTGTCTTTTACCCCGTCTGTTTTTTTGGCCAGCAGTATAACATGATTTTGAAACTGTTGAGTGCTGGAAAAGATCCTGATGTCTTTTTCTCAGTTTTACAAGTTGGCTTGTATCATCTGATGATGGCATTAACTTAACAGAGTCTACTTTAGGTCTTCATTGATTCTTCTTCCTAGTCAACTAAACCTCTCGATGTCAAACTATAATAGGTTTGAAACTATAATAGCTGTGCATTATAAGTCTGAAGAGTTTTACTAACTGAAATATCTTACTGAACCATATGTGGGAAACATTATCAAAAAGCATGAATTCTTGGTGTCTAGTTGCCTTATGCAATGTGTATTTGTTGAAAACTTAACCAGCTGAAACATGTGGAAGAGAGACTTTCCCCATTTACAGGAAAATTAACAACCAGAAGCATCTGCTTTTATGAAATTTGGAACGGTTGTAAATACAAGTCTCTAGCTGTGCATTATAAGTGTTTTCCTGAGTGCAGGAGCATTGAAAATAATAACAAGTGTGAAAATGTTTTCCTAACGTGCAGGAGGAATTGTAAATAATACATTGAGGCCAACCATTCCAAGTTACTGTGATGCTGAATGGAGAAAGTTGATGGAGCGGTGTTGGGCGCCTAATCCTGCAATCAGGCCATCCTTCACTGAAATTGCGGGGCAATTGCGAGTAATGTCCACAGCCGCTGGCCAAACTAAAGGTCACAGTAACAAAACATCGAAGTAGTTTGAGAAATAAGAACTCAATTATTTCGGGTCCCTTTTTTCACATTATATTGTCATATTAGTTTCTATAGTTTTTCTTAATCTGTAATTTCCCTATGTTATTTGAGGAGGAAGCTAAAAACTTCATTATTTGGGCGCTGCTTAATTTGTTTTCTCATTATTTTAAGTTTACATGAGTTTCAAAAATTTATTTTGTAATGGTTTTTTTTTTTTGGATGCTTATAAAAACATTCTTTAGGTTGCAACTGTTGGTTGATCAAATAAGCTAACGTCTTCAGAGAATGGATCTGATTCTGATATTCTTTTTGCTTCGTTTTGGTATTGAAAAGATCCTAGTGGTATATGTTCTATTGGTCAGTCTATAGCATAAAAAAAACATATGAAGTGGAATATGAAAACAAAAAATTCACAATATTAAAAATTATGCAAACTAACATGCAACAGGTTATTGATTCATGGTGGAAAAATCATTTTCTTCAGATAGTTTATGTTCACTGTTATTGATATTTTAATTAAATTCTATTAATGTTTCAAACATTTAATTTATCGTTTAAAATTTTTTAAATTTAATTTTGATCTCATTGCTAACATAACATGAAATGTTGATCGGCAAATTTTTAATTTGCAAAAGATAAGATCAGTAAATCGGTGATTTTTAAGTTGTAAAAGATAAAAAAGAATTTTAATAAAATTAAAATTAAGATTTTAAATAATAAATTAAATATTTATAATGTTATTGTAGGCAGTGAGATTTAGCGCGTGCCCAAGTGTTAGCGACCACGGCACTTTGTGAGCTCAAGGCCCGTTAGAAAATACGAAATAGATTTTAAAGCCTAATCGGAGTTGGAGTCGCCATCTGAATAAAAGCTGGAGCATACTTATACGGCAACTGGATTTCACGGAGATTTCCAGATGCCGTTATCAGAAAATGAGTTCGGAAACTGGGTATGGGTATTTGAATGCCCACCCGACCTTGCGATTGGCCTCCGTTTGTGTTTCATGTTTTATTATCATTAATTATTCAATTGTTTCTTTATTAACATGCAAATTATAATTGCCTTCATCCAATTTGTCAAATTTTACATTAAAGTCCAAGTTTGCACATTAATCTTATTTCATGCATTTAATTCCCAACATTCATCAAAAAATAATAATTTACAATCATTCATTCCAAGTAAATGGGGGGAGAGGGGTTAAGGATTACAACATTTTGCTTCAAATGAATGTAAAATAAACAGAGAATATATCGAAAATAAACCGATAATAAACAGGAAATAAATCGAAAATATACCAAAAGGATAGACTATAATAATCCTCTCAAGAACTAGTTAAGGAAATTAATTCCCTTTAATTGGAAGATCAGTCTAGATCCCTGCAATAAACAAATTTTAATTCCCAAAACACGAAAGAAATCCTACAAAAAGGGAATTTGTAACATCAATTCATAGGTCAAATTAAATACAAGAGGAAATAGACAAATATTCAAAAATCAATCCAATACATAGGTCAGATAATCATGTATAATAACTCAAAAAGTGTAAAAGACATCGGTTTTCAGGGAAATCATACTGAAATTACAAAAACAAAATCAAGGCAAGATTGTACAAGACCCTATCTAAGTGGCGATTGCCTCATGGCAAGGGGCGAAGCCTCCTTAAAGAGGCGATCGCTTGATCATCAAGCATAAATGACGCTCAAAACAACAAAACTTACTTCTACCATAAGCAAACTGTATATGCAAATACTCAAAACTTAAAACTGACCCTAATATTTTAATACGTCAAGTCAAAAGCATGGCGTAGCAAGAGTAATAAACATAATATATGTTGAATAAGCAAGTGGCTTAAATTTTATGCAAATATATAAGCCAAGCTTGAAAGTATGAAGATTATTACTGAAATATGAACTCTTTGCTGAAAATGATTAGCCCTCAGAGGTTGATTTTAAGTTGAAACGTCTTTCAAATGCAAGATCTCTCTTTTCTTCCTCAAGAATGAAACCTCTCTTAGCAAGAAAACCTTCCTTTCTCAAGAAGAACCTCCCTTCTTCCTCAAGAACATTTTTTTTCTCTCTTCTTTTTTTTCTGTTTTTCCAACCTCCAAGTGGGTTGCTAAAGAGGCGCTTGTCTTTTGGCCACTTGGCCAGGAGGCGATCGCCTGTTTCTGAAGAGGCGTCGCCTCTTGGGCTTTTGGGCCAGGCTCTAAGTTATCAGGCCGCAAGCTTGGGCTTAGCATTGGGCTTAGTTACTGGGTGTTTCAGATTTCTCTTGCATTTGAGGACCAAATTCTTCATCATTGGGCTCCTTTTGCGAGCCGACCAAACCGAACATCCACAGTTTGCCCCCTTTACCGTGGGCTGATTGAACCGGGTGTCTACAGTTTGCCCCCTTGATTTTTTGAAAGACTGCATTCATGCATTCAAATTTTTTGAAAAAATAACATGCATAACACCAAAAAAATAAATAACAAACAACATACCTAATTCCCGAGTTTCACTCGAGAGGTGAATTCTTCAACTTTAAAACGTGTATGTGATCCTCGCGTTCTCCTGGCCCGATACACTACTCGCCAACCATAGACTTCGGGGATTCAAGCCTGCACAGTCATTTCTGCAGTCGTGATCTTCAGGAACTCTATCAAACCCAACTTGTCACACATGGGGAACTCACGCCGTCATCCTCGGGTTTTCCTGGCCTGAGAGACAGTCCCTCTAAAATGGGAAACTTACACCGTCATCCTCGGGTTTTCTTGGCCTGAGAGGCAGTCCCTTTGAAATGGGAAACTCACGCCGTCATCCTCGAGTTTTCCTGGCTCGAGAGGCAATCCCTTTGAAATGGGAAACTCACGCCATCATCCTTGAGTTTTCCTGGCTCAAGAGGTAGTCCCTCTGAAATGGGAAACTCACGCCGTCATCCTCGGGTTTTCCTGGCCCGACAGGTAGTTACTCATTAATATTTGAGGGGTGAATCTTGAGTTTTCCTAGCTGGAGAAGTCACTTACAAGAAAGGACAGAAACGTAGTCATGTTCCTCGGGTTTTCCTGGCCCGATCAGTTACTCATTATAGTTTGTCATGAATCTTGACCTTTCTGATGCAAGAAATCACTTAATAAAAAAGATGCACTTCGAGGATTCATTGCCCTACCAGACACTTCTTGAAAAGTAAACTTTGGGGATTCATTGCTCGACTAGTCACTTGGTGAAGAAGAAAGATGCACTTCGGGGATTCAAACCCGAGCAGACATCCTTAAAATGCACACTTCGGGGATACAACCCGACCGGACGCTCTTAAAAAAGGGAGATGCACTTTGGGGATTCAAACACGACCAGACATCCTTGAAATGTGAGTCTCAAGAATTTCATTCCCAAGAAGTTACTCACAAAAATTTATGCCGTCAACCTCAGAAGCATTAAGCAAGGACAAACAACACATGCCATATAGCCATCGAGGGTATCAGGCGGGAACAAACAACAGGTGCCATATAGCCGTCGGGAGCATCAGGCGGAAATAAATAACAAGTGCCATATAGCCATCGGGGGCGTCAAGCAGAAACAAACAACAAGTGTCGTATAGCCTCGGAGGCTTCAGGCAGAGACAAACAACTAGTACTGTATAGCCTCAGAGGTGTCAGGCGAGAATAAACAACAAGTGTCGTATAGCCTTGGGAATGTCAGGCAGGAATAAACAACACGTGTCGTATAGCTTCAGAGGCGTCATACGAAGAATAAATAACACATGTCGTGTAGCCTCGAAGGCATCAGGTGAAGAACAAACAACAAGCCATATAGCCGTCGGGGGTGTCAGGCTAAGATAATCAACAAGTGCCATATAGCCATCGGGGATGTCAGGCAAAAATAATCAACAAGAAAGATAATGAAAATGCACCTTATAGCCTCTAGGGCGTCAAGCAGGGTCAATCAAAACAAGCCATGTAGCCTCAGAGGGCGTCAGGCAAAGATAATGGTAGTTGGTCTACATTATATGTACAAGAGATCACTCTTAGGAAAACACATTTAGAAAAGTTCAAAACATGATGTATGCATGATCATAATCTTTGAAAACTTTCAAAATTGATTTGATAACACAATCTCGTGTGCACCATTTATGAAAGACATGCATTATTCTAATGCTCACATGTATGAAATGTCAAAATAATTCTTTGCAAAAGATTCATGTATGCATGAACTAAGGGAAACAAGAAATCTTGAATGATTTGGCCAAGTGCCTTTTTCTGTTTAGAGCTAATCTTTAGGAACTGACCCTCTTTATATCAAAGAATCTTAATTCAAAAATCGAGTCTGTCAAAAATTATCGTTGAGATCAACGTATCCAAATGGAACAAAAATTAAGATCCTCTCATGATCAAATTGGGGTGATAACAACAAATGCCCCAGCTTGGTTTCCTTCTTAGAATGTTTTGCTGTCGTAAGACGGAAGTGCTTGACCTTCTGTGCAGAAAAGACTCTATCTGCCCCCAGTTTAAGAATTGATGGACTCTATCACTCTTTCATCACAAAACAGAATCTTATGAACTTTCGAATTGCTCTTTTCAGAATGAAAGTGCAACCAATTTTAACTTATATTCTCTCTTTTGCCTAGGTCGCCCTCTTTTTGAGAGTTTTCAAACCTAGCTGAGTCTTTCATTTTTTCCTTCTTTTATTTCTCCTCTTTTGCCTAGGTCGCACCCATTCTGGGAGTTTTCGAACCTAGCTGGGTGGTTGTAAATTCATACTGATGATTGACTATTGTTTCGTCATGCTCGATGTTCATATTGCCATTTTGGCTGCTGATCACTTTTATTGCTGATTGTCTGACGTTGATGTCATATGCACCATCGATTGTTGCCAAATTGATGATAACATCCATGTCTAACACTTCATATGCTAATATAAATCATGCCCATTTTAAATGACTACTCTTTCGTTACAACCATGCATGCTACATTATGCTTGTTATTAATCAGCTCTTTGTGGGTTTTCAGATCAACTATTTTTCAATTCTCATTGGGTAGAAATCTTTGGATTAGGGTTTTGAGATTGACATCATGAGACCTTTGAAAGGTTACATAGGATTGACTTTTTAAATATGGGGGGCACAAAAACTTTTTCCCTCTTTTATTTTTCTTCCTTTCACCTCATTTTTCTTTATTTCTTCTTTTTCTTTTCTTTTTTCTTTCTATGCTTTTTTTTCCTTTTCTTTTGCTTTCTTTATTTCTTGGTGAATATGGTGAATTCATTTTGGGAGAAGATGAGGTCAAAACTATCCTAAAGAAAAATTGAAAGTCAACTCAAACATTTAGTCCTCTTGATGTGGTTTTTTCTTTTTGTTTTTTTCTTTCAAATCTCTCTCTCATTCAAGCATAACATGACATGCATAATCATAACAAATTCATAATTATGTAAATCAGGCAATCAGACATTTATTAGCACTAAGAGAAACATTTTTATCAGTTGCAGCCAAGCATTGTTCTGAATTATTATAACATAAATAAGCATTCAAAGATAATCATTATTCATCAGTGTTCAAATTCAAATCAGCTTCAACTTGTACTCCAAAATGGTAAAGCTCTTTGAAGTCCTTTATGTGCATGTCCTTTAGTTTATCAGCTAGAGGTGGAACACATGCTTCTATGGCTATGATTAGTTGGTCAGATTCTACAGGTTTATACTTCATTTGGGCCAGCTTGCCTCTCCATCTAGTTAAAAAGCTTATGAAAGGTTCATCTGATCCTTGCGTTGTGTTCTGTAACTCTTAAAAAGATACTTTAAATTGTGAATTCAACCCATATTATTTAATGAAAGTTGAACATAACTCCTTCCAGTTTTTTTGAACATGTGCATCCAGAGTATAATACTACTTGATAGCAGCTCCTTCCAAAGATAATGCAAATTTTTTGATGATCTGAGCTTTAGACAACTCAATGGCCTTCATATATGTGACATACTACTTCAGATGTAAGTGAGGATCATTAATGCCAGCGTACTTCTTCATGCTCAGGAATTGGTATTTTAAGGGCAATGGTTCTTCCTTCAAATCCAAGTCTGCATCCAAGTCAGCAAAGTTAGGATTAAGCCCATGCTTTTTCATCACAATTCACAGCTGATCCACTTGCCTTTTCACATCTTTCATCCATTCTAACTCAGTTGGATCTGTTGGTGCCTTCAATTTTCCTTTTGGTGGCTCACCAACAATGGTTCTGGTTTCAAATACTTCTTCATTAGAGGGCATTTTTCCTACCATCTCAGCAAATATGTCTTTGACCATCTGTAGCATGTCATTCCCGATCTCTTTTTTGAAAGATTCAAAATCAAAATTAGAGGGTCTGACCATTCTGCTCCTTTGTAAAGTGGTCTCAATTATTTGATTGGATCTTTGATATTGGTGGGCTAAATTCACCTTTAATCTGCCTCGAAACAAGAAGAAGTTCATGGCTAAGAACAATGCTCTTTTCTTTTTTATTTTTTTTGAATTGCATGTATGCATGAAATGCATATTCACCTTAACATTTAAAGAAAGAAATAAGAATATATTTTATTTACATGTAACACATAACAAGATGAAGCTCTTCAAGCAGTATCTCCACCCTTATTTCTCCAACACGCGTGTTCAATGGTGAGTTTCTTATCCTCGGATTTATGGTTTGGGTTTTAATTATCAACAAAGGATAACAAAAATGACGTATGCAAGAAACTCTTAAAATGATTCAAACAAGTAATGAATCCTTTAAATAAATCCAAAGTCCATCCTTAACAGGCCAAGAGTGATATCAAAGCCTACCTTGTTAAGATCCATTCAAAATGGGCCAAAACATGGGCATAAGAGGCCTATTTTGGCAACATCCACTTAAAATGGGTTAAAAGTGGGCATGAAAGGCCCATCTTGACAAGGTTCATTTGCAACGGACTTGAGTTTTATTTCAAGGATCCATCAAAGGGCATAAATTACATGCATTTAGGACAATTCCTAAGGGAAATGGCTAAGTCACAACATGAGCTTGAGTCTCGGGTAGTAGGCTTCAGCTCCCATAGTGATATACATCCATATACGTCTCCACATTTAAGGGTCCAAGCAACGCAGATAGTACGTGTCCTGAGTGACAATAACCAAATATTCCACCACCAGGTTTGAGTGAAACATAGGTGGCAGAATAATATGAGGAAAAGGTATAGTGAATGTATCAGAATGCAAAAGAAACAAAGGAGTAATTAAAGATGATAAATCATAAAAAACTTGGAATCAGTTTCTCTATCCCTAGTGGAGTCATCACTGTAGGTGGCGAGGTTTAGCGCATGCCCAAGTATTGACGACCATAGCACTGTGTGGGCTCAAGGCCCATTAAAAAATACGAAATAGGTCTTAAAATCAGAGATGGAGTCACCACCAGGATAAAAACCGGGGCACACTTATACGATAATTGGATTCCACGGAGGTTCCCATAAGCTGTCATCAGAGAATGGGTTTGCAAACTAGGTATGGGCATTTGAATGCCCACCCGACTTTGCGATCAGCCTCCGTTTATGTTTCGTGTTTTATTACCCTTAATTATTCAATTATTTCTTTATTAACATACAAATTATAATTGCCTTCATCCAATTTGTCAAATTTTACATTAAAGTCCAAGTTTGCACATTTATCTCATTTCATTCATTTAATTCCCAACATTCATCAAAAAATAATAATTTACAATCATTCATTCCAAGTAAATGGAGGGAGAGGGGTTAAGGATTACAACACGTTGCTTTAAATGAATGTAAAATAAACAGAGAATATACCGAAAATAAATAATAATAAACAGATAATAAATAGGAAATAAACCAAAAATATACCGAAAGGATAGACTATAATAATCCTCTCAAGAACTAATTAAGGGAATCAATTCCCTTTGATTGGAAGATCAGTCCATATCCCTACAATAAACAAAATTTAATTCCCAAAACACGAAAGAAATCCTACAAAAAGGGAATCCGCAATGTCAATTCATAGGTCAAATTAAATACAAGAGAAAATAGACAAATATTCAAAAATCAATCCAATACATGGGTCAGATAATCATGTATAATAACTTAAAAAGTGTAAAATACATGGGTTTTAAGGGAAATCATACTGAAATTACAAAAAAAAAATCAAGGCAAGATCGTACAAGACCCTGTCTAAGTGGCGATCGCCTCCTCTATGCCTGGTATAGAGGCGATCGCCTCATGGCAAAGGGCGACGCCTCCTTAAAGAGGCGATCGCATGATCATCAGACATAGACAACTCTCAAAATAGCAAAACTTACTTCTACCTTAAGCAAACTGTATATGCAAATACTCAAAACTTAAAACTGACCCTAATATTTTAACAGGTCATGTCAAAAGCATGGCGTAGCAAGAGTAATAAATATAAAATATGTTGAATAAGCAAGTGACTTAAATTTTATACAAATTTATAAGCCAAGCTTGAAAGTATGAAGATTATTACTGAAATATGAACTCTTTGCTAAAAATGATTTGCCCTTAGATGTTGATTTTGAGTTTAAACGTCTTTCAAATGCAAGATATCTCCTTTCTTCCTCAAGAATGAAACCTCTCTTAGTAAGAAAACCTTCCTTTCTCAAGAAGAACCTCCCTTCTTCCTCAGGAACTTGTTTTTTTCTCTCTTCTTTCTTTTATGTTTTTCTAGCCTCCAATTTTTTGTTGGCCCCCCTCCCTTCTTCTTCTCTCTTATTTTTCTCCTCTACTTAAACTCCCCAAGCTTCCCATCATGACCGTACCACCCCTTTCCCATCACCATCCCCTCTAGCTCTCATTTTTTTCTCAAAAAATACACCCATGCACGTTCCAATGCAAAGAGGTGAGGTGGTAGGTCCCCTGCTTACTGCCATTCGCATATTGCATTTAATGCAGCAGCAAGTGGGCCACTGAAGAAGCGATCGCCTCTTCGAGGAGACAGTCACCTTTTGGCCACCTAGTCAGGAGGCAATCGCCTGTTTTTGAAGAGGTGTCGCCTCTTGGGCTTTTGGGCCAGGCCTCTAGGTTATCAGGCCGTGGGCTTGGACTTAGCATTGGGCTTAGTTACTGGGTTTGGCTTATTCGAAAGGAATTTCAAATTTCTCTTGCATTTGAGGACCGAATTCTTCATCATTGGACTCCTTTTGTGGGCCGACCAAACTGAACATCCACAGTTCGCCCCCTTTACCGCTGATCTAATCGGGTGTCTACAACTATTAAGATTGATTATACTCTTTTTTTTTCAAATGTTGCATATTTTTTTTATTTATATAGGAGGGGAAGGGAGAGTTCAAACTAAGGGTGTAACAGAGCCGAACGGTTCGTGATTCGTTCAGAACTTGACTCGGAAAAAGCTCGTTCGAGTTCGTTTGTTAAGTTAAATGAGCCGAGTCCAAACTCCATTTTGAGGCTCGTAAGCTAAACGAACCGAACCCCAAGCTTTCTTAAGTTCAGCTCATTAAAGTTCACAAATAAGCTCGTTTGTTAGCTCGCGAGCCAGTTCGCGAATAGACTTGTTTATAGGCTCGTTTACATTTAAATTACTAAATATAACAAAAAATTTATATTTATAATAGTAATTATATAGTTTTGATGTGAAGTAATCTTAATATAAAGTATAACATTAAGTAAGCATAGTATAAACACTTAATTTTTTTTAATTTTGATAGAAAATTTATATTTGTAATAAAATTATTAAATTTTTAATAAAAATTAGATATTAATAATAAAATTATACAATTTTTTGTATAAATTAATATTAATAATAAAATTTTTATTAAGCAAATATAATTTAAATTATTAAGCATTAATATTAATTAAATAAATATTATTAAATATAATTTTAATTTGATGATAAATTTTGTAGTTTTGAAGTAAATTAATACTTGTATTAAGTAAATAAAACTTTAATTATAA
>CATIWM010355844.1:0-27906 GCA_949671775.1 Mallotus repandus
GGCTTTAATCTTCCAAAATTATCTTGTAAAAATCAGCTTCACTTGAAGAATTCTTAACTCTCTTTAGCTCTCTCTCTTTTCCTCTCCTTTTCTTTTCTCTTCCTTTCTCTTCTTTTCTTTCTTTCTTTCTTCCTCCCGATACAATAAGTTATACCTAAAAATAATAATTAAAAATTATATAAAATACTCATTTTGGTCCTTAATGAATTGCTTAAGTTACCTATAAATCCTCAAGCTTTCAATTATTCAATTAAGGACATTCATTTACTCCAATTTTTTTTATTCCAAATCCTTTTTATTCTCAAAATTTTACTTATTTTGAGTGACATCAAAATTCTAAAATCCTTTTCATCTTCTAAAAATTTTTTAATCACATATTTGATGGTGGGATTGACCACCAAACGAAGAAAATATCAAACCAAATCAAAAGATATTAAAACCATACCGAATTGAATAATTTTAACCTGGAACTGGACCAAACTAAATTTTATGACTAATTTAGTATGGTACTAGATATTTACAAACAGTCGAGCCAAGAACCATGCCAAACCATACCTAACAGAAAAATAACTATACATATAAAATCGTGTTTTTATATAAATTTACTTTTTAAGTTTTATTTTAATATTTATATTTTAATAATTTTATAATTTGAACATATAAAATAAAATGACTAAAAATTTTACTATACAAATTTTGTTTGTAAATT
Source organism: Mallotus repandus (assembly GCA_949671775.1). Classification (NCBI taxonomy): domain Eukaryota; kingdom Viridiplantae; phylum Streptophyta; class Magnoliopsida; order Malpighiales; family Euphorbiaceae; genus Mallotus; species Mallotus repandus. The sequence continues at coordinate 710 of CATIWM010355844.1, forward strand.
TAAAATTTATTTTATGATTTAAACATATATTGAAAATTAACTATAAAAAGATTCAATTGACGGGTGTATTTATTTTATTTCAAACAATTAATTAGTATTGAAAATGTCAAATATTATATGCTAAGTTAACATTTAATAGCAAACTAGTTATAAATCCGCACTTTACACAAACTATAAATAATAAATATATTTTAGAATAAAAATTAAAAATTTTAATAAATTAAAACTACAATTTAATTAAATATAAAAATGAGAACCTAAAAAGTTATTTCAAAATTCTTATTATATATATATATATATATATATATATATATATATATTTGGTTGAAATATTAAGGCTATGACGCATTTTCATGTAATTAAAATCTTGAAGCCCAAAATGAGTGGAAAGCCCAACCCATAACCAGTCCAACTTAATGATTAAGGCATAAGAGGATTCTGGAGATGGAAACTGACTTTTGCAGAGCAACTTGATGTCAAAGCAAGAAGATTCTGGAACTCTAAAAGACTTGGAGAAGACTCCCCCACACTTAGACTTTTGCTTGTCCTCAAGCAAACACATGAGAACACCTATCATCACAATAAATTTAGCACATTGACAAACTTTAACTTGTCCATCCTCCAAAATCTTTAGTTAATACAAAACTTATAACTAGAAATTAAATTGACAACTTAAGGTCAAAGACGTAAGCTTTACCAAGCGAAGAGCAAACTTAACCGTTGAATTCTCAAAAATTTATAAGTTGACAATCAAGAAAAATAAAAGAAAGTGATACTATCCACATAACTCTTAGCAATCTCTAAAGTCTAACACATAAAAGATAGCCACACCATTTTTTTTCGAGCGAGTGCGTTTTACGTTCCATCTCGCATATTTTTTTTCATTTCTCTCTTACCAACCTTCCCACTTTTAGTAATCCCTCGTCATTTCTGCACTACTAAGTGTGGATACCGTCAAGTGGGTCCTTTGGATACTCTTACTCTATTTACAGCATTGGAATAGATTTGGAATATATCCTTATTAAAAGAGAATATATATATATATATATTTTAGTGAAACTACCATCTCATATGCTAGGCTCAAAGATTAACTAAGAATAAAAAATTAAGTATCACTTACAAGTATCTTTTTTAACTATTAACTCACAAAATTCAATCACTCAAAAGCAAGTAAGCATTAAGTTCATTAAATTTTCGAAAGTCCTTAACCACAAATTATCAACCTAACTTAAAAGTCACAAATTAAGCATTAACAAAAGATTACAAAACATTTACAAGAAAATCACATTCAATGTACTCTACTCATCATAAGGATAGGTTGCAAAAATTTAAATATGTAAATGCTAACATGCAAAAGAAAACCTACTCCTAAAATTCTAATAAAAAATGAAAATAATGTAAACACATAAATGAAACATTTATAATTAACACAAATGCAACAAATGAAACTTGTTATGTGGGCATTGTCCTAACATTTGGCATCCTTCCCCACACTTGTCTATGGCATTGTCCTCAATGGCAAAAATATTAGAGTTAGAAAAAGAAAAAGAGGACTTCTCTAGTTAGTGATTTCTTCCTTTTATGCTCTCGCTCCAAATGTTGGATGATCTACAAAATAAAATAACAAAAATTAAGAAAAATAAAAGAAAAACCAAACTAAAAAAATAGACTTAAACATAAGAAAGAAATCAAAACACATTGGGTTGCCTCCCAACAAGCACTAAGTTTAGGTCATTAGCTTGACCCCTTGAATATGTAGTATCATGGGTACAACTGAACATGAGGAAGTGTTCTTGGAAGCATCTTCCTTTTCTTTCTTTTAATAGGCTCCCTTGTGGCCAGGTAATAAAGTGCGGACTCCATATTCCAAATTTTTTGTTCTAGAATTACTTGAAGAATGTAAGGCTTCTCATATGGGTTCTCAGACAGTCCAACACCTTTCATGGATTCCTCGTATATCACTGTAATAGGTCGTGGAACATATGCATTATTACTTATTGATAGTTCATCTTCATCTTCATCCTATGTAGCTTCAAGAATTGTTATAACTTTCTCATCAAACTCATCTTGAAATTGAGTTAAATGACTTTGTACCTCATCATCCTTGATGTCTACAAATTCATTCTTACTCTTGGAGACTTATTCAATTTCTTCGGTGATCATCTCTTCTTGCTCATCATGACACAACTCAAAAGTGACTTCATCATCTTCACTTAAAGTGCTCTCATCATCCCATGCATTTTCTCCTTGTGCTTTTTGCTTTGAGCAATTTATGGGTGCACGCAATTGAAGTTTTTGGAAGCATTTTTTTGAATTTCTGCAACTTGATCTATTTGCGATTGGTTATTCCTTAGAGCTTCTGTTAAATATAGTGCATAGTGGTAAGTATCCCCACCTGTCACGCTAGAGACCCGGGTTCGATCCCCTACAACGGTGCCAAAAACTTATTGCATTCAAAACCTGCAAGCGCACAGATTGTGAATTGTAGTACAAAAGATATCATTCCCATGAGGGTTCAATATTGAATATTAATTTTCCTACTTATGATCTTAGCTAGCAAATAAAATAAAGTGATCAAAGAATTCAAAATACAAATCTAAACAACTTAAATTAAAAGAAAATCAAACGATAAAAACATAATTATTAAACACATAATTATTCCAATCAAATCATGAACACATAATTATTAAACACCTTGATCACATTTAAGGGTAGTTGTTCTAAAATACCTAAAGACTCTCTCAAGTTCAATTAAGCATGTAAAGATTAAAATTTAACCTACTCTCATGATTAAGAAGTTAATCTAAACTCATTAAATTCTTTAACAATTATTGTTTTGCCACCGTAGGCCCAATCTCCTATCATGGTCCCCCGAAGAGCTTGCCTACTCTTATGGACGAATGATATAAGTCCTACGAGTTTTAAGCTGATAAATTCTCCTAACTCTCATTGGTTAATTTACCCATAAACATGTAATTAAATAGGTCTGGAATGATAACAAGACATTAAGCTCAACGCATAGAATTAACTGAAAATCAAATTAATAAAAGACTTGTGTTCAATCACATCATAGAATACCTACTCCTACCCTAAACCCTAAAAGGAGTTTAGCATAACATGGCTTTGAAAAGAATTACAAACTTAAAATATATAACAAGAGAATGAAGAAGAAGAAGAATATATAAAACTCGTTTAAGCGCCGCTTCAATCTTCAAACCATTGTTCCCTTGTTAAACTCTTGTTTGTGACTTTTAAGAACATAGAATGTCTCCCCTTTTCATATCTTTTGATCTATTATATATAGTCATAATTCTTCCTTTCTTGAATTGGAATAAATTTAGGTCTTCAAAAGTCCAATCCTATTTAAATTAGGATAGTTTTCCAGCTTTATACAGGTAAGATAACTTTCACAAAACTTTAGCCCCTTAATATGAATGAATTAGCTCTTCAAGTCCGTATAAAAGTTCTATCATTTTCTCTTAACTTCTTAGCACACTTTGAATCACCTAAATTTGAGTTCTGTATGAAAAGTTATCCTTAAAAAACTCGGACAAGCTCCAATCTAAAATCATGCAGGAGATGCATAATAGGTAACGACCGTTACGCTCTTTCTTCTAAAAATCCTTCAACTCAGGCACTTCATAACGGCCGTACAATAATAGGTAACGGCTGTTACACTCTCCTAGACATTCTTCTTTACTAAATTAAGCTCTGAGTCATGCCATATTGCATTCTATTTGAACTCCAAGCCTCTAAACCATAAAAGACATAGAAAAACACATTAAAATGCATCTAAAATCCACATAGAACTTATTCTAATACTAATTCAAAACTTTAATTAACCTTAACTCTATATGCATTATGCAAACAAAAGCAAATTACTATGAAACATGGCCTAATTTACATGTAATGCAACATATTAACTTATAATCCTAAATTAACATATTTTAACTATATTTTACTAAATAATCACACTATATAAAGTAAAAACTAATGAAATATTAACTACATTTATGCATAAAATATGAACTTATCACGCGGGAAAATCAATTGGATAAAAGGATTAAAATGTTAAGAATTGATCGAGGACGTGAATATTTATCTGATGAGTTCAAACAATTATGTGATGATAAGGCAATAGATAGACAATTAACAATTTTAGGAACTCCTCAATAAACTGGAATAGCAGAAAGAAGAAATAAAACTCTTCAATAAATGGTTAGGTATATTATGGCCCAAGCCAATCTACCCATCACTTTTTGGGGTGATGCATTGTTAACTGCTACTTATATACTTAATAGAGTACCCTCCAAATCAATAACTTCCACTTCTATGAACTATGGACTAAAATAAAGCCTGATTTAAGTAATTTAAGGCCTTGGGGTTGTGCAGACTATGTTCATGAATTAGCTTATCAACATGGCAAACTGGGTCCAAGAGGAAAGAAGAGTATATTTATAAGATACTCTGATCATTCAAAAGGATATATGTTCATTGGTGAAGTGTAATTGAGTTTGAATCTCGAAATGCTATTTTTTTGGAAAATGACTTTCCAACTAAGGGTGAGATAAATAAAGATTTGTCACTTTATGAAATAAGAGATCCAGATGATTTGATTGTTACAAATCATTTAATGCATGTATCAGACAAACATCCAATAGTGTCTTATCCAAGTGGGAGCAAGATTATAGATAAGCCTATAAAATCATAAATCAGGCGTAGTAATCGTGGATTTGTTCCGAAATGTTATTTTCTTATTTATAGGAAAAAATTTATGATTACAATGCAAGATGATGAAGAACCTAAGAGCATTAATGAAGCTCTTACTTGCTCTGCTAAAGAAAAGTAGTTGAAAGCAATGGAAAAGAAGATTGAGTCTATGAGATCAAACAATGAATAGGAATTGGTTGATCTTTCTCAAGGATGTGAAGCAATTGGGAACAAATGGTTCCTTAAAATCAATAATAAAGTTAATGGTTCAATTGAAAGATATAAGGCACGTCTTGTAGCTAAAGGGTATACATATCAAAAGAGAATAGATTACGAAGAAACCTTCTTCTCTGTTGTAAGATCTACCTCTATACGTTTGATTCTAGCCATAATTATAAGTTTAGATTTGGAGTTACATCAAATGGATGTTAAAACTATATTTCTAAATGGAGAATTAGAAGAGAAAATTTATATGGAACAACCAATAGGTTTCGTTGCTAAAGGTCAAGAGCACAAAGTGTGTAAATTATTAAGATCAATTTATGGACTTAAGCAATCTTTCAGACAATAGTATTTAAAGTTTTATCAAGCAATCATTTCATATTATTTTACAATGATAAATGAAGACCACTATGCATATGTCAAAAGATCTAAAAATAAATTTGTCATTCTATCACTTTATGTGGATGACATACTATTAGCTGAAAGTGATAAGGAGTACTTATTAACTATGAAAGTTTTGAGATGAAGGACATGGGCAAAACTACCTATATATTGGGTGTAAAAATAACTAGGGATCATTCTAAGAGGATGTTAGCTCTTTCACAAGAGTCATACATCAAGAAAATTCTTGAAAGATTCCATATGCAAGATTGCAAGCCCATTGATACTTCTATTGTAAAAGATAAAGGTCTAAGTTTGAAAATATGTCCAAAGACTCCTGAAGAAAAGGAACAAATGGCAAAATTTCCTTGTTCAAGTGTCGTTAGAAGTTTAATGTATGCTATGATGTACACAAGACCTTATATTTGCTTTGTTGTTGGAATGGTAAGCAAATATCAATCTAATATAAGATAAACCCATTGGAAAGCTGTTAAAAGGATACTTCGGTACCTCAAAGGCACTGCAGACTATTCATTATGCTATCAAGGAAATGATTTGCATCTTATGGGCTATACAGATGCTGATTGAGGAGGAGATTTAGATGAACAAAAATCAACCTCATGATATGTTTTCTTACTAAATAATGGAGCAATTTCATGGAGTAGTAAGAAACAATCATGTATAGCCTTATCTACAATGGAAACTGAATTTGTACATTTTCAGTAGCAGTGCAAGAAGCTATTTGGCTTAAAAGTTTTTTTAGTCATTTGGGAATAAAAAAAGATGCATCGAATCCAGTATTAGTGAATTATGATAGTCAAGCTACAATCGCATTCATGAAAGATTCCAAATATTACTCAAAGACCAAACACATTGACATCAAGTATAATTTTGTGAGAGACATAGTTGCACAAAGGAAGTCAACATACAATATATATCAACGCACAAAATGGTCGCACATCCTTTTACTAAACCCATAACTAGAGATACTTTTACCAGTCATGTTAGATATTTAGGTATGTGTAGATTCTGATGTAAATATGTTATACTCATTTGGAAGATAATTGTAGTTCTTTTCTATTTTATGTTTGTTCAACAATGCTGGTTAATTTTTATATTGATGATTACTAAGTTCAGTACTTTATTTTGTATAACATACACATAAATTATATTGAGTACATAATAGTAGAAGTATGTTGGACAGATATAAGATTGGCCTTCTCACATAAGCAATCGCCTCTATTACTCTATGTAAATGGAGACAAGAAACATTTAAACTTAATTATCTAAGTGATAATAGAGAGCTCTAGTTTAAATATAAATGTCGCCAATGTATCAATATATTTGACTAAAAGTGAATATTGAATAATATCACTTTATCTGTCTTGTTGCCAGATTGGAGTTTTGATGAAAAATTGAATGAGTATGTAAGTGAACTCAAGTTATACATTAGGTATGTCTGAACTATAGTCTGTACAATATTAAAAGAAGAAAAGACATACACTCTATGAGAAAGGAGAACAATATTGTAGCATATGATTCATACCATATGTGCAAAATAACTCGACCAATAAAGGTAATAAAAGTATAGATCTCAACTTTATTATTGTGTGAGACCCTTGAGATTACAAAGAATCTCATTTTGGTACCCTCATGACTCTTATTTGATTTGCAAAATTTGTATTTAATATTTGAAATCTTAGGATGTTACCAAAAGATCATGGGCGATTTGATCTACTAGAATAGAAAAACAAGTTAAATAGAAATTGTGAGAGTCAAAATAGAAAAAGATCATAGTTTATGATAATTATTACACTAAGTTGTATTCTAGGTCGATCAATTATATTTATCTTTATGAAAAAATATAATTATAAATGCAAGATGATATAATTATAAATGAGATCATGAGAGATAAAAGTGTGATAATGATCTAGGGTACCACATACAAAACATACTCAAATATTTTTTTCAAATAGATATATATTCCTAACATATGTATATCAAGTGAGCTCTCGAAGCATGCTAGTCGCACGGCCTATTTATCAAGTACGAAATTGTGCAGATAAAAGAAGATAAGTTGATTCCATCATATGTGAGTGGGAGATGTTAGAATATGGATTGGGTCATACATTATGGGTCAACCCAAATCCATTTTATATATAATTAATTTTTTAAATTAAAAAAATAGATAAGTGGTAACGGCCATTGGCAGTTACCTTATTCAATCAACTACTCCAAAAAGGGAGTTATTGTACGTGAAAAAAAATACAAAGAGTTTTTCTAAGAAGAATACGTGAAATAAAAAAAATGGGCTCTCTCTAAAAAGTTCTATGTATCTCACTTTCTCTACACAAGGGATATTTAGGCGGTGAAAATTAGAAAAGTTTTCCACATTGTGATTCCTTTTCATAGACTAGTGATACCTGTAAGTTATTCTGATTCTTTGTATCTTAAATTTTCCTTCAATTTTAATTCTAATACATCTAAAATTTTACTCTTTCTATTATGTCTTTTATTCTAACTAAAACATCCCATTTTTCAACTATTTTTTATTTTTTATTTTATTTATTCAATTATTATTATTATTGCACATATTAAAAATATATATGTACTCTTAGTAAAAAAATAATAAAATAAAATTATTATAATAACTTTTTAAGTTCTCATATTATATTTAATTAAATTGTAGTTTTAATTTATTAAAATTATTTAATTAATTATATTAAAATATGTATATTATTTACAATCAGCGTAAAGTGAGGATTTATTAGTGTGTGTGTGTGTGTGTGTGTGTATATATATATATTTCTTGAGCTCTAAAGCTATTAAGTCTTTTTTAAAAAAATTTATTAAGTCTAAAATTTGATAAGTGTCCCTCTTCATAATTTAATATTCACCCCTTAAAAACTTATATGTTAAGTTATTAAAATTAAGCTTACTTTTGTATAAAAATATTAAAAAACTTATTTTATAATACACATGTTCTATTCTATGTAAAAATACTCTAATTCTATTACATTTAAAATATTTCTCTTTATTCCCATAAAAAAAATTATATCTTGTATTCAAATTGAAGCATCATTTTTCAACTATTTTCTATTTTTCTTTTATTTTATTTATTCAATTATTATTATTATTATTATTATTATTATTATTACACTCTTAACAAAAAATAATAAAATAAAATTATTGCAATAACTTTTTAAGTTCTGATATATATATATATACATATATATATATATTAAAGCCAAAACATAGAGAAAGTTTTCACTATATATTGACTTGTAACACTCTATATTTTAAGCATATATTAAATACATTTTTTTTTATTTTAGTTAAAATAAACTTTTTTTAATCTTTTTTCTTCTCTTTTTTTCAATTATTTGTGTTTCTAATTAATGATTTCACAATCAAAAACTAAAATTAAGGTTTCTCCTTTAAATCTTTTTTCAATCTTCCACCTATTTAAAATATAAAAACTCTAATTTTTCCCTTTTATTTTTATATTATTATTATAAAATTAAATTAAATGTTATGAAAATTAAAAGTTATAAACTTTTATTTTATTAAATAATTATTCTATTATTTTTTTGTTTAAACTACTAATTTAATTAATTAATTATATTTTATTCATATAAAATATCTATATAACATAAATATTTATATGATATTCACATGATATTTTTGTTTCTTACTATAATTTTTCTTTTAATTTTTTCAGTTTTTTAATCTTTAATAAAAGTGAATTAATGATATGAAAAGTTAAAAGTTAAAAGTTTTTTTATAAACAATTAAAAAATGTTCATATTTTTAGTCATCTAAATTTTAAATTTATTCTAATTTAAATATCATATGGCATGCTAAAAATTTTTAATGCATCTATATTTTATGTTAATGTAATCATTCGTATTATAAATTATTAATCATTTTAATACTTAATTTTTGTTATTCTCTCATGTCATATTTGTTTTTAATTTTTTGACCTTTTGTATTTTTTCCCACTTCTCGCCTATCTTTATGAATATTCACATTCTACCTCAATTTTTGTTGTTCATCCTCATAAAATGAAGTATCTTCATAATATGCATTCTCAGTTTATACTCTTAATCTATAAAAAGTATGATAAAAATAACATATTCTTTTAAAGGTTTAATTTTTTTATTTTATTACTCTTATTATATAGGTAATGTTTTTATTTTATGTTGGTTTTTATTCATAACTTTGTTGATATATATAAATTTCATGTTAGATTATATTTTTATTTTTTGAGTTTTTATATTTTTTTATTTATTTATTTTTATTTATTTTCTCATTTATTTAAGATAATTAATATACCAAAATGGTTTTGGTAAGTGAAAGGTTCATTATTTATTTAAGATAATTAATATACCACAGTTTTGGTAAGTGAAAGGTTTGAAAAAAACTCTATATTGGATGTGTATATACACATCTTTTTCTCTAGAGTTTATGTCAATTCTTTTTCACTTATTGTTAGTTTTTTTTTTTAGAAAAGAAAACAAATATACACAGAGAGAAAAACTGAGGTTTTTCACAAAAGGTGGTATCACATTGACACCGCTTTTGGCTATCCTATTCGTGTGGATACCAATAGAGGACGTTATTGAATTGGCAATGTCTTAATCCGACAAGAAACACTAAAAGCTCGAGGTAGGGTGTCACCGACATGAACCCCATCTCATCCTTTCAACCATCTTGTCTATTTTTGTCTATGGTAAGATTTTGGAATTCTTTTTGAATTGATTTAATCAAATTGCTTGGATCCTGTGAGGAGTTCTTGCGATTAAACTTTTATTTCCGTTGTGTGTATATATCACGAAACCCAATAATGTATATACATTTTTTATCCTTTTAGGAATTTTGACAAGAGAATTTCTTTACTTTACTAATGCAACACATTCAACTCTGTTTGTTAGAACAACTTCCATTGAGTTTCTGCACCTATCCTTTTTTTATTCTGTATTTATGAACTTTTATTTGTTTTCAAAAAATAGCATTTGGCTCAGGATTGCCCATTTTTAATTCCTAGGTTTCTCTAAAATTTTTATTCATAAATTTGTTGATGTATATAAATTTCATAGTAGATTATATTTTTTATTTTTGAGTTTTTATATTTTATATCTCTATATGAATCGAGTTTAAAGTTGTAAACACCTGAATTATTTTTAAAATTATAAAATATATTTCTGAGACTTGCAGTGTTAATAAATATTTTACTAATATTGAGAGTATTATTTAGTGAAATTAAATTTGAATTTTTTGTGATGATAATTATTTTAATTATTATTTATAAAAGTGTGTTAATTTTATTTTAATAAATTGTTAATTAAGTATTATTTTGTATTTTATTGTGTATATTTTTTTTAAGGTTGAGAGAGTTAATTGATATTTGTATTAGTATTTTATTATTATTATTATTATTAAAAAAAAAGTAAAAGTTAGAATAAAATTTTTCGGGTCAACACTTTTCTTTCTTTCCTTTTCTTTTCTTTTCTTCTTCTTCTTCTTCTTCTTCCCTTCTCTGCCGGAACCAAACCAGACCACCACAACCATTGCTCGCCGCCATTGCCAACCACTGCTCCTCGCCATCGCGCTGTCCAGCCGCCAGCCTTCTTCCTCCTTCTTCTAGTTGCTTTGGTTTTGGCCAGATTCCTCTTTCTTGGCCAGTGACGTTTCCAGCGTCTCTTGTTGGCAAATTTGGGCTCTATCTCTTCGTCTCGAAGTGGGCTCAATTCCTTAATTTGTTTAACGAATTAACTTAGGTAACAACCTCAAATTTAGATTTTTTTCAATTATAGGTTTTTAGGTTAAATTGTTAGTTTGAGCTTGAAAATGATTTTATTAGGTATAGGTGCTTTAGGATTATTTGATGTTGAGGTTGAGGTTATGAGCTGATAATTTTTATTTATTTTTCTGAAATTATTTTCGAAAATATACTATTCTGATGCTCAGAATTACTGTTCTGGTACCATTTTGGGCTCAGGGAGGTTATGTTTTTAATAAATTCTACTAATTATTTTGAGCAAATTTCGTGAAGAAAGTTTATTAAAATTATGTATAGAATTTTTATTATAAATTTTTGAATGTTTGTGTGAAAAATGAATTTTTGGAAAAATTAGTATAAATTAGTAATTTTTATATTTTAGTTGAAATTATTGTTAATTAATATGTTTTAGGTAGTATTTGAGTAATAAATAGTATAAAAATACATTTTATTAATTATTTCTTATTTTTAGCTAATTATTAGTAATTTTTGAAAAAATATATGAATAATAAGTTTATTTATTATTTTGAGTCTAAATGAGTTATTTACTAATTTTATAATGTATTTAAGTAATTTAAGTGGTTATTTGCGATTAATGTTAATTTAATTGTAAGATTTGAATTATATATGTTTATTGACAAAAATTTAAGTATAAGCTAAAATTTTACTGTTTATTTAAAAATAAATAAATTTTATATTTTATTGTGGAAATAAATTGAATTGTGATATTTAATGAGATTTTTATGATTTTTGGCAATCTATTGAAAATTATATTATTTTATTGGTTATTGTAAAATTGGTTCTCGGTTGGGCATTTAGTGTAGTTTGGGGGCCCAACCTGAGATTTGGTGTTGTGAAGTATTCGAAGTGTGTTTCCTTGGAAGAACATGTCTACTTTTAGTAGAGAGATGTCTGTCTTGCAGAGGAGATTCTGTCGAATTTTTGGTAGATTTCTCGTAAAGTGTGACATCGGCCTGTGTTGAAATTCTAGTTTTAGATGAGTTGTGTCTTAGATCGAGTCAATTCCTTCATTTCATGATTTTATTAATTTTTGAGAATTTCATGAATTTAATTATTTATCATACAGGCATATTTTAAATAAATATTATTTATTTTAGAGAACTCTGGGGCACGAGCTGTAACACTAGAGCAACAAAGAACGCGTCGCTCGGCACACTCAACCTGTGAGTTAATTTTATGAGATGTGTGTTGTGGGTGTTTCAATATATTTTCTAGCAATAAAAAATAAAGCATGTTTAAAAAGAAAAATTATTCGGTATCATTTATTTATTGATTTAATTGTTGATTCATTCATTATTTAATGATTTATTTATTTTATTTAATTATTTATAACTCAAATTGATTTAGAGATAATGGTAGAACGTGCTATCTAGTGGGTATCACTAGGACCACGTGCGCACGTATAATATCTTAGTATATGATTAATATGTAAATGGTTAGAGCTCAGTGGAGCTAGTGCTCTTGGGCCAGTAAAAGAAAAAAAAAAGGAATGTAACTCGGTTGATGCATTGCTCTCGGGACATCCAATATGGAATAAGTGAAATGACTGTGGCCGTAACTCGATTGATGCATTGCTCTTGGGACGACAATTACTTGGATTGAAGAGAGCCGAAAGGCTATTAGAATAATGGTTTAGGTGTTCTACCAGGTTTTCCACCTAAATAAATATTTTAAATATTTTTATATGAAGATTTCAAATTAAGTTGATTTAAAAAGTTTAAAAAGACTTTATATAAATATTATCGAGAAAAGTAAATGATTTTAGTAATTATGATTATTTCATTTTATACTGTTTTAAAAAGGGTTTTAACAAATGGTTTTTAAAACCAGCATGAATTTTATAAAATTGATTCACTCAGTGAAGTCTGATTCCCCTCAACTTATTTTTTCAGGACCTCACAGTCTATTTTCTAGTATTCCTCATTTGCGCCGAATTCGTTCTTCACCGGCTGCATTATATATGTTAATTTAATTTGTATGCTGTGTAATTGAATTATAGACATCGCAGTTGTTAAATTCAAAATATGTATTGTTGGTATTCTGTTTGTATCTGAATTTGAAATATTGGATTTAAAGAATATTGTATTATGCTTTTTAAGTGTTGTGCATTTATTATATTTTATTATTAAGTGCATTGTTTTATTCCGCGAAAAATTTTTAAGGTTTACTACGAGTTTCAGTTACTTTATGTATCCCTATTTGTAGTGCCGGTCATGAACCTTCGGTTCGAATTGTGACAAAAGTAATCGTTTTTATTTTACATTTTTAGTCTATAAAAAGTAGTCATAAACATATTAATTATGTTACTGTGGTTTTTTATTTTTCCATATAGAATATTTTTTCGTGTAAAATTTTTTGTTTTCCTATTTATTTTTATTTTAATTTATGAATTTTGTTATTTTTGTTATTATTTTAATACTTTTTGCACTTGATATTACATTTATGAGTTATAAATTATTCATATTTTATGACCTTTAATTTTTATAGATTATTATTTTTAATTTTTATATTGACGGTTGTTTTTATTTCTTTTATTTTATTTTATTTTTTTATAAAATTAAATTAGATGTTATTATTGAAATATTTCTATTTATTTTATTAAATTAAAGCTCTTAAATTCCTATTCATCTCATTTAAATTATTGCAAATATTTGTATTCCATTATTTTTTAAAGATAGTTAAAGAGTTATTATGACTATCACCACTATATGAATCTTTATTTTAATACAAAAGTTTATATCATTTCCATTATTTTAATATCACTATCTTCATTTTTTATCTTTGTTTTTTTAAAATTTTAAAATAAATGAATAATTATTTTGGAAAATTACTTTTTCCAATTAATGTGCAATAACATAAATAAATTGTTAATATATATAAATTAAAATTATTTATTTATTTGGGCTAATATCTAGCCTATATTTATATAAATTAGCCAAATTATGCCAAGTGGCATTTTATATATTATGCTTATCTACAAGTCATATATTACAATTCATTTAGTTCACCTTTAAAGTCATTTTATTTTTAAAAAACATTAATATGCTTTATATTGTATTTATTTTAATTTTACTATTTGCAAACTTTTGTTTTTCTCAAAATTTTATGAAAGTAGAAACAAAATTTGATTTTAATATTTTAATGTTCAATCATTATTTCCTTTAACCTTTAAACCATTATTTTCCTCAACTTTTCAACTTTTAAACCATTATTTTTCTCAATTTTTCAACTTTGAAGTCATTATTTCCCTCAACTCTTCAGCTTTCACATTTAATCTTATCTTTCATTTACTTCTATACAGTACCATGAATTTGATGATTCTTCTATACTTACAATTTTCTTTCATTTATACTTACTATTTTCTTCACATTTTTATATAAATCACTTTTTCAATGTCAATTTTTTTCAGTCATACATCCTATACTTGATCATTCTACACTCAAAATCTCTAATGGTTATGATGAAGTTTAATGTTCTTGGTAACTTGAGAAGGTTTAGATATTATTAAATCAATTTCAATTTTATTTTCAATAAGAACTGAAAAATTTAATTGAATTTATTTTTATTTTATACTTTTCTTTCATAATTTTTATACCACTAAAATACATAATATTGTTGCATGAAAGTTGAAAAACTTTAATTATTTATCCGTTTGTTCATATTAAGAGGGAAGAGGAATAACTAAAAAGAAATTATTAGTTATTTTTCATGTTATAACATAAGATATGATTTCTTTTCTAGCTGCATCTATCAATTTATTTTTTAGAAATTAAAATATTTTTAATGCAATATTTTATTCATATTTTTAAACCACCTACGCATTGCAAGCATATGTCTAGTTTTTATATATATTAAATGTTGAACTCCAAGTCATTGAGTCCAAAATTTGACAAGTGTCATTCTTCATAATTTAGTATTCACCCTTAAAAGCTTACGTGTTGAGTTATTAAAATTCACAATTTTTTATAATAAATATAAAAAATCTTATTCTCAAATACACATATTAAATTTTATATAAAACACTCTAATTCTATTACATGAGAATATTATTCGTTATTTCCATCAAAAATTATATTTTTTATTCTAATTAAACATTGAAAATATATATAGGTACTCTTAACAAAAAAATAATAAAATAAAATTATTGCAATAACTTTTTAAATTCTCATTTTTATATTTTTATATCTAATTCTATTACATTTAAAACATTACTTTTCCTTTTTGTCAAAAATTGTGTATTTTATTCAAACTAAAACATCCTTTTTTCAACTATTTTTTGTTTTTTATTTTATTTATTCAATTATTATTATTACTGTTCGTATTATAAATTTTTTAATATACGTACTCTTAATAAATATAATAAAAAAAATTTATTGTAATAATTTTTTAAATTTTATTTTTATATTTAATTAAATTATATTTTTAATTTATTAAAATATTAAATTAATTATTTTAAAATATATATTATTTACAGTCTATATAAAATATGGATTCATTAATAGGGAGAATGTATACTTCTACATAACCAGATTCAAGAAGACAAAAAAAAAGAATATTTTTTGTTTTTCAAATCCATAATAACAATAAAATTATATAATAGTGAAAGTAAAATGGTAAAATCATACTATGTAATCTCATTTCTCTTGTAAAAATTAGACAGCAAATTATGAAATAAAAATTACATTTTACGTTTATTTTTCTTGTTAAATTTTTTCTTTTTTTATTGTACCAAATAAAAAAATAAACTCTAATTTAATGTTGCTTTATTATTATTTTTAATTTAAAAGGAAAATTTTACCTCTATAATGGTTAAAAATTATTGTTAAGGAAATAATTTTTATAATTTGACCACTCGCCATTCTACCATTAGTACTTTGATATGACCTTCACAAGAGGATGTAAATCACTCGAAATCAATAGTTTGGGGGATTCACTTGAACCAAACTGAAGCTAAGGGACCTAAATGAAAATAAAGAAAAAAACCATAAAAAAAAATACGGTTTTTTACAGCTGTAGAGTTGGTTGCTCTGTTTATCTGGGCAGAAGAGCCAATGCCATTTGCTGAAAGAAAGAGGAGAATGGCAGTGAATGAATTAAGCTCAGAAATGAATACACAAGAAGAAGGAGAAGAAGAAATAGTCTGTTTGGATGAATCTTTCTTTATCAATGACGAGTAATCAACTGACTCTTCTCTTACCCAACTGATTTTTTTTTTTATTGTCTTTATTTTATGATCTGAATAATGATGGTGATGTTTACTGCTTATTTTTATGCTTTCTGCAGTTACAAATTGACAACTTTTACATTTGGGTCTCATGTTCTTCAGCTTCTTTGTCTCCAGTCAGCTTCTAGTAAGTCCTTTCTCACTTAATCCTATGCTATATACTAAATTAAACAAAACCTTTTTTTTTCTCTCTAATTTTTGTTCACTTTCTAGTGAAGTTTTCTTTTTCAAGAAAGTTTATTTGACTGTACTCTGAGTTAATTGACGATTCTCATTCACTTGATTTTCTTCTCCAAGAAAGTTCTTTTTTTTTCCCCTGATATTAGTCTTTAAGTCTGAGTTTGGCTCACTCTGGAAATGGAATTGGATTCCAATCCCTAAAACATCAAAAATTCCAAAATGTATACAACATTTTTTGTTGTATTTATAGGAGTAGACTACATTTATCTTTGCATTATAATGCCCTCATATAAATGTCCAATTCATTAAGTAACTTCATTCACTTTAACACTATGCATGGATTGAGGGGAATAAGAAGGGAAGGGAAGGGAATAGGAGGGGAATTAGATCTTGTGTTATTTGGCTATTAAAACTTAATAGAGGGGGAAGGGAATTGAAGGGGAATTATTCCCCCTCATTCCCCTTGTATAAGGTGAAATTGGGATGTAAAATATTTCAACTCTAAAACACATTGCAATTTAAAGTCCTATTTCCTCGTTAAACATTTTTTTTTCTTTTTCCTTTATTAATTAATTTTAAGTTACCAAACACAATAACATTATAGTTTTTATTCCCTTCCCTTCCCTTTATGATTGCCATGCATAGTGTAAGGAAGGTGTATTCATGCTAATGACTTAGGAGAGTGCTTGGTGCTCTAGTATGATGTAGCATGAAAATATCTAATTTCTCATATTTTGTCCTGCAAAAGTGGATGTGTTCCTGAAAATATGAGAAAAATCATTACTCACTTGTTTTCGATATGATTCTTTATAGCTTGAAAGTCTATATATTCCTTAGTTCTAGTTTTCATAATTTCCTAATATGCATATATTACAAGATATAGATTAATAATGAATTTAATTTGATCTGTTTCTTTCCAAATTTCTATTAGGTGTTGTTTTAAATTGTACACTAACTATTTGTGAAACAGCTGATTTTGATTTGACAGGGCAACTGGTGTGGCCTGGTGCAATGCTTTTGAATGATTATCTCTCAAAAAACGATGAAATGCTCCAAGGCTGTTCTGCTATTGAATTAGGATCTGGTGTAGGTGAGTGATGGCCTAAGCCTATTTTATTACCTGTTTTCTGTCTCTTATATGCATGTGTAGTATCAACGTTTGAAGAGAAAAGAAACTCAATTCATTTGCATTAGATAGTATTCGGTGAAGTCAGGTAGCATGCAAATGAACTACCTTGCTTCCTCAATTTCTTTCTCTCCATGCTTTCATTTTTATGCACATGTGTACATAGGTTTGGTTTAGATTTCATAGATTCTCAAGTTAGCCGGAGACTGTAGACAATGATTCTCCATTGCCCATTACAGAGATTGAACCAGATCCTGGTGAAATCAACGGCTTGACATGACATGTTATCTTGAACTGGTTTCGTCATCTTTTCAGTTGCATGTTGTCATGTTGTGGTTTTTAGTTTGAAGGGCTGTGTAATCAGTTAGTGCAATAATCTTTTGTACTAATACTCAAATATTGATCTTCTTCACATATGTACATATAATATATGTAAAGGATCAATGTGCAAAAAAATTTAATTTTTAATGGAGGAGAACATACTAAAGAGTTGTTAATGCTACAAAGCCTATAGGCTTAATCATATATCCCCATGGAATCCTTAAACAACTCAATGGTACAGGAAAAAAGCCCAGAACCTCGTAAAATACATGTAAACATAGCAATATAGATTGAAAGACCAAGAAACAGACAAAATGCCGCATGATAAATCAGAGTTAAATAATAAACTGAGAGAGCAAAAGACAGCATGACTAAACAAGAGAGGATGCTATCTTGGCTACCATAAAATATGCAGACAGCAGTCATGGGCAAATGCAAGAGAGGAAATCGTCGAATTCTGCTCTCCTGTATGCCCACATTAGAAGGAAAAGTCTCTAGGATATTTAGAGCAGTGTTAAATTAGCTCATTGACAGTTGACAAATCAGAGCATAGTTTAAATTTAGGTGATGCTGCTCCTAGTTTTCAGTTAAGGTTCTTCAAGATTGGCTGATCTGATAAATGGTCCTGTTACTTCTTATATTTGTTTTCTCTGGTAAGTTAGTGACTCATTTATGAGAAATGTCACTTGTGTACTTTTTTCTATTTAACACATTTTTACATAGAAAAGTATCAACCACTCATATTTCTGTCACTTTTTGTATTGCTTTTTCTTTTTTCCAGAATTTTCTGGTGTATTTCTGTTAACTATGAAATCCAATATCTAGACCATTAAGACAACTTTATTATGGTGGTGTCTCCTGAATTGCAGGAGTTACTGGGATACTCTGTGGCAGATTTTGCCGTCAAGTTGTGTTAACTGATCACAATGATGAAGTCCTAAAGGCAAAGTTGCAAAATCAATTCCATTATTAAAATTTTAAAGGTTTTTCTTGTATTTTCTTGTATTCTGATAAACTGTTGATTCTTTTTAGATCCTGAAGAAAAACATAGATCTCCATGCACCTTCTGCAAACTCCAACTGTTGTGCTGGTGAGGGAAATAATTCTACGTTGGAACTTTATCTTTAGACCAGCTCATAACTTCATTAACATCTTACATTCAGAACTAGCAGCTGAGAAGCTTGAGTGGGGAAATTCTGATCAAGTAAACCAAATTTTACAAAGATATTCTGGAGGATTTGATCTGATTCTTGGAGCTGATATATATATCCTGATTATTTCCTCATTTCTTTTTTTTTAACATTTCCTATTATGTTCAAGAAATACACAATATTAACTTTGATTTCCAATTTTCATATTAGCATTTTTAAAAAAGTATGAGTCGGCTTTTTGCTGAAGTTACCCATTTTGTAAGTAAAGGATTATATTTCCATATAGGGGTTTGGTTAAACTCTGAAATCTATCCGTTATTCAACTAGCTCAAACATAAGAAAGCACTAATATGTAGATTTGTCAATTTTTTCCTGCATCACTCAGTGCCTATGATTATTTAAAGTCAACTTCATGAAGTTTACATAAATTTATGGGTACACACAGGGTAATTAGCATTTAATGTCTGCATAGGATAATTTGTTACTTAACTGATGGTTGTGACACTTTCTTTTATTGTCCTTATGCAAAACAAATAAATGAATGACAGAAGCAGGGGATATTGCATACTGCCAATCACATTCCTCTGAATTTTCCAGAAGCAGAGCACCAAAGAGAAGATAGGAAAATCATTTATGCCTCATAGTTGTTTTGATATGGTGCCCATAACAAAATCCACCGGAAAAGCTGGGAAAAATAGGGTTTTGGTCAGACTTATGATTTGACATTAACATGGTGCTGTCTGGGTTCATTCATTTACCATTGTAGATTATGTAACATGCTTGCTTACTGCATAAGATAAAAACAGAACAACTAGTGCATCTAGATTTATGGCATTTCATGTCTTCAATATATCTGCATGCATTTTTCTTATAATTGAGAAAATGATAATCCCTTGACGACATGTAAGCTTTCAGCAGTCAAGTGTTCCTTTGCTTTTTGATACTGTAGAACAACTTCTTCGCATTCGAAGAGGAAGGTGCAAATTCATACTAGCCTATGTATCCCGAGCAAAGATGTGAGTAGCCTGATGTCATACCGTATTTTTTGAGTGCTTATGTTAAGATATTAACAACTATGTGCGAGGACGAAATCATGCAACAAAAAGAGTAAACCAGTATTTTCTGTGATGTGAGTCTGATTTTGTTTAACATTTTTCTAAATTGTTAATTAAAAATTGTTGTCTACTGAAATTTCTCTACACAAAAGTCACCACAAATTGCAATTATGTATTCAAACTAATCCAGATGCATTTTTCTTTTTTGTGTAGCATGGATTCATTAATTATGAAAGAAGCTGCTCAGCATGGAATGAGAATGAATGAAGTAATTGGGACAAGATCACTTGTTGGAAATCTTGAAGGAGTGATCTTTGAAGTTTTCCTTTAGAACATCAAATGTATCAGTTGGAAACTTCAGCAGCACAGAGCAAATGGTGTGCATGAGCACCCAAGAAAATTTTGTGAAACTTTGTGAGCATGTTCAACTGACAACTGAGAGAAGAATAGTCCCCATTGAGGAATGGGGTTCTGAAGATGAACTGCTAACAAGTGTTTTTGCAAAGCTCAAAATGCTTTTTTTGCTGATGTTCTTGGTGGTAATAAATTTATTTTTTGAGTATTTTAAGAATTGAAAATAGCCAAGGAAATTTGTGCGGTTGTAGGGTATCATATATTTACTGAATGAAGTTGTGCATTATGGCAGTTCAATGGTAAAAAAATAGCATTGATCATGGGCATGAATGGGCTCACTGTGTATTGCTGAAAGTTGTTGAGTAATGTTTCGCCGTTTGGCCTATCAACTCCTAGGAAGAGATGAAGTAGCAAATTGTACGTGCATACCATGTCGTTACATGTCTTATGGTTTCAGGTAACGAGAAGCAATTCACTTGGCAACAATCATTTATACAAAATCCACATCCTGAATATCATTATAAGGAAAGTATAAACCTCATGAAATCTAATTAATAGAATCTCCTTATTGGATCTAGGCGGGTTGTAATATAGCCAAGTTGAGTTGAAATCAAACTCAATCTCAAATTTAACTTTAAAACACAAAGTTTGAAATTCAATTTGAACTTGATAAAGTTGTCATACGTCGAGCTTGATTTAATTAAATAATATATTCTTACTTCACTCATTATGACACATAATATTATAAAATTTTAAAATATTTGACCTTAATTTCAGTTTGACTAGGTTCAATAAAGTATTTATATAACTATATTATGAAAAATAAATAATAAATATACAAAAACTCAATTAGACTTCTAAAACTGTCAGGTATTACGGAACTCAAACTTCATTCAACATAGAACTTTTTTTTGGCCTCAATGGACAGTAATTAATTTTGAGCTTGGAAAGCTTGATAATTTTGAAAATGAGTAAGTTTAATTTTGAGTTTGGCAAGCTTGATAATTTTGAAGATGCGTACGTTTTTGTCATCCATCTTTTTGTTGCATCTTTAGTTAGGTAATTTGGATCTATAGTTGATAATCAAGTAGCTTTCATTTTGAGGATTGATTACAGAGTTAAGGAGGGAGATTTAATGGGCGTTAAACATCTATTTTATATGAAAAAAATTAAAGGGTTAATATAATGTAAACTTCTCTCAAAAAAATATATATATATAATGTAAACAAATTTATTGTTTCAAGCTGTTACAAAATATGTATACTAGTGAGAGCATATTAACATAATCATAGGACATAATTACATAAAATATGTAATTAGCTTGATTCTAGGAATTGGTCCTCTCTTGCCTAAATTAGTTACCTAGCTCTGTATATATTTGAATGTATCTTGTAGAGAATTGAAGTAAGAATAAAGATTTTATCCTTCTTATTCTCTCTAAATAACACAAGCAACAAGCAATTGAAGCTTTTGAATTTTAGATTTTTCTTTTCTCCATTTTAATAGAGAGTTCATAATTCTTCCTAACATTTTAACGATGCATTGTTATTGCAATTACTATTTTGATGGATAACAAATAATAGAATGATAGGTAGTTACAAGAAAAGAAAATAAACGATGTTATATCAAAATGAATACGAGAATGACCAAGGGAAGAAGAAAATTAGTATTTAAGACTTTATTTTCAGAAAAAAAAAATTATGGTTTATGATCGAAAGGCTTATAGAATCTATTTGAGCTTGATTTACAAAATAAAGGAGGATAACAATGTGTAAAGTTGTAAAAGTTTTTAATTATTACAATTTCTTTTTTAAAAAATTGTGTTTGAAAATTATATTTTTTAGTTCTATTTCTATGTTTTTCAACTTAACAACACTTGTGCCGATACAATGGTACTAGACACTTATATCATGGGAGTTCTTTAAACTCATCCTTTTGTCTTGTGTTGCACTAGCACACCTTGTCCAACCTATGCAAGTATGCTAGTAAGCCTCCTCCCATAAGTTTAGGCTTGTGTCTTGATTTGGAAAAAGCTAGTAAACCCAACTGGAAAAAGAGTACGCTTAATTAAAATGAAAGAGTGCAGTGTTATATGTAAAGAAACCTTACTTATATAAAAAAAAAAAAAGCCTTACAAGAGTATTTCCCTATGGCTAACCTAGCATTCCTAGCATGCTTATGTTCAAATGAGCGTAAAGGTATTTATAGGTGAAGGTTTCACTCCTTACTGTTCACACCTCTTCATGGCAATATTCTAGAACACCTAGTAGCTTTTCAATGAAACCTCACTCTCCTTCCACACATAAAGAGTTGTAGACATTCCTAGTATAGATATTTCCTTAGCTTCCGTCACAAGCTATTTGGATACTCCACAAAAGATAACAATAAGCATTCCACACAACTCTAGCTTATTCTAGGAAATTCTAGAATATTCTATAGTACTGCTCTATAGTATGGTTAATTTTAGGAGGATGTATGCCTTCAAAGCCACCTACGATGGTATCAAAACTCTTTAGGCATATTTTTATAACATTCTCCCCACCAATCCCTGTGATACCCTTTTCACTCATGAGGCTTTAAATAATGTCAAAGCTCTAAAAGCTTCCTCAACCCTCAAAGTAACTCATTTGTTGCCTTCACATTAAGACCTTCATGCTTGTCTCACATTTCTTAAGTAGTTGACTTGCGCTTCTCATGATTCTCCAGGACTTCACCCTTATCTTGGTTGTGATCCTTGTGAATTCTCATGGTTTTTCCCTTCAATCCTCTTATTAAATCGTGCTTGTTGATGCATTCCTTTCTCTTCTTAGAAATCCTTTTGTGAACATCTTCCTTCCTTGGTGCACCCCTTGAGACTTTTGTGCCACCCACTTAAATTTTGTAGGTGGTCTTTATCGTTTCATCCACCTTACCCCTTAGTAGTAATGTAGGCCTCCCTTACTTACTATTATCTGTAGTCCATTATTGTCCCAGTCCAGTTGTACCCTTCTCACCTTACCTCTTTCAAGATTCACCCTTAAAAAGTTGTATGTCAAAGATCCCCATGTCTTTATGTTTCTCCCTCTCGATGGCCACAAGTAACATTTAGTCATTCTCCATGAAGTACACGGTATATTAGCATAGGAAACTAAGAAAGTCTTCACCATATTTAGGAAGCTTGTTCCTATATCCTCCCACCAAGTAGGGCAAGCAATATGTGAAGCTTGCCATGCCAAGGACCAATTTTGACGTTCATGTCACGTGTTTTTTCCTTGATCTTGAACATATTTTTGTCCAAAACTTTGATAAAGTCACTTAACTTCCTATATTATATGTTAATCTCATTGGCAAGCTCCTTCACCATATAGATAGCGTCAACACCTTCATCGATCATGGCTTCCAAGATTTTCCCACACATTTTAGTCTTGACAACATTCAGCCACTATGTTGCTCTTTACCCTTGGGTTGGATGGAATTAAGGAAATAATGATAGTAATCTTTCCTTTGCTTTGCTTCTCTCCCTCTATCCTTTCAAATGCCATAAGCTTCCCTCACTTTGGGCATTCATAAGCTTGATGAAGTCCTTCAAAAATAAAGCAAGCAAGTTTGCTTAGAAGACTCACCTTTGTCCTCCTTGAGTGATGCCTTAGATGACTTTCCTTTATCATCCTTCCTCTACTTGCCACAATCATTTGTACTTTAGTTCTGAGCACTCTTCATTATCTTTAGAAAATACCCCATTATCACTCTCACTATTACCATTATACTCAGCCTTCCTACCTTAGCCCTTGGAGTCCCTCCTCTTGAACTCTATTAAAGATTTAGCTAGCCATCACAGTAACAAGGTCTTTGACATCATGTCACTCCAACTCCTACTTTTTTAAATAAGACAAACCATAAAGAAAGTTAAATAATGCCTCCTTCTCTCCTAAATCAAGGTTCTCCATTATTGATTCGAAGAACTCTTTCAAATATTCTTATATATGTCACTCCTTATGTTAAAGATGATAAAGCTTGGCCCTTACTGTTTTCTCAATATCTTTAGAATAAAATTAGGCCATTAACTTCCTCTTAAAATCTTCCCATGTGGCAATAGTGCACGTCCCCCTCTTGACATCTTTAGTCCCCCTCCTCTACCACATGGTAGCCACATCACTTAAATAGAAAGATATAGACTATACCTTGGCATTCTTATCCATAATGCCTATAACTTCAAAGTATCTCTCCAAGCACTATTAATCTCCTTTATGTTCTTTACCCCACCATAGGCTTTCAAATTGGGGGCATCCACCTTGTGAGTGGTTAGAGCTTAGACTCTCCCTTATCGCTAACCATCATAGCCTTTACTAAGCTAAGCTCCACACCAAGCTTCTTGACCCTTTTTTGTAAGTTTACAATAATTCCTTGAGGGCATTATCTTCGTTGGACAACCTATGCTATTTAAGGCACTTTACATCTCCTCTCAAAGCTTATCATCACTTCCCTTGGCTCGAGCTCCATGATGCATCGATCCTTATCGTCAAGCTTGTCAACTCACTCGAACATGGCGATCTCCACCTTGACTAACCTCTCCTCTAAGGCCATTATCATGTCACAAGACTTCTCCCTTCCACCCTTCTTAGCACTTCCTTATGCTTGGCTTATTGCTTGCTCACTTGAACCCACCCTCTCTTAAAACCTCCTTATGCTTGACTTGTTGCTTATTCACTTGAACCTACCATTCTCTTGTGCCAACACTTCAAAGAACCAAAGAAGGCAACCAAACTCTTACTTTGATACTAACTGTCATAAAAGTTTTGTTAACTCACCCCTTTGCCCTATGCAACACTAGTAAATCTCGTCCAACCAGTATAAGTATACTAGTAAGCCTCCTCCCACAGGTTTATGACTATACCTTGATTTTGGAAAGCTAGCAAACCTAAGTATGCTTAAGTATAATGAAGGAGCACAAGTGTTATATAATAATGTTTTCATTACCACATTAACCCCTTAATTATCTCCACGATTTGATCGATTACACCTAATTTTTTTTTACGAACTCTCTAAATGGAGATATTATTCTAAATTTGATTTGGTTGGCACTTGTATGTTCATTTATCTTTTAGGAGATCTAAAATTTAAGAATTGTTTTAACTAGCTTTGTGGTAAAATATTTTATTGAGCAATTTACATTTTCCTTTTTAAGATTTGACCTAATTTATACTTACCTCCCTCTTGTTTGAAAGTCGAACTTTTACCTCCCTCAACTTTTATTCTATTAACATTTAAGGACTTCTGTTAGGGTTAAGCCTTTTTTTAAACTAAATACCATATAAAAAATTAAAATACCCTTTTAAAAAATAAATAACTATAATTAACTATAAAGAATTGATAATATTTACGAGATATTTTAATCCTTTATATTTAAAAACATTAAATATATACATTCTTCACTTAAGTGGAAATTAAAATATTGCCATAAAAACATTCATAACAAAAAAAAAATCATATGCAATATAAAAAACATCATGAGATGATAAAGACATTGAAAATTATTTTTATTTTATTAATTTCATTTTTTTTTTGTTTATTTTAATTGATTTAAAGACTTGATTGTTAGTAACAATAGATTTATCATAGATTTAAGTTATTTAGTGATTCTAATGTAAACATTTGCTTTTTGAAATATAATATATAATTGTTAGCATCTTTGAATTCATTTCTCTCTTTTTTTTTAAATAAGGGATGTAAATATTTTATGTTATTAAATATAAAACACTAAAATTTCTTGTGAATATTATTAGCATTTTATAACGTTTTATAGTTAATTATAGTTTTTATTATTTGGAAGGGCATTTTAGTCTTTTTATATGCCACTTAATGAAAAAAAATCACCTAACCCTAACATAAGTCCTTAAATGTTAACAAAATAAAAACTGAGGGAGTTAAAAATTTGATTTTGAAACAAGAGAGAGGTAAGTATAAATTAAGTCAAATTTGAGGGAGAAAAATTGTAATTTTCTCCATTTTATTTCTAATTTATTTGCTTATTCTTCATTTGCAGAATTTAGATGCACTTTGGTTAGTAAGGTGTAGCATTACTTTTTTTACTCTTCTTTTATGGTCTTATGTAAATCTTTCATAAAATCAAATTTAGAATTTTTTTATGTAGAACAAATCCATAATAAGTCAAGTAATTTGTAAAAAACAAAACACCGCAATAAATAAATAAATTAGGGAGCCAAAGCTTGACTTTACTAAAAAATAAGGCTTGCGGAACAAGCAACGGATTGAGCTGCGCGAAAGCCGTTGCGCTAACGCACAGTAGTTTTCTTGCTGGGGCGCTCACGTTTTTTGTCTGAGCCGTATCTTGCTAGGTGGAACCAAGAGAAAGAAAGGACGGGGGGCAACCTGTTCAATTCCACATGACAGCACCATTGCCATCTTTTATAACCCCGCCATTATCCGAATTCCTAGAGTAGCCTTCCTTATTCCTTCAAAGTTCATCTTGATGTGATTTGAAGAGGAAATTGCCACAAGATTGAGATAGATATGTTTGAATTAAAAAATAATAATGCAATAAGACCTCGTCATGTTCATCCTTACTAACATCCCATACAAAAAATGAAATCTTTTTTATGGTCTGGATTTTTTCAATCACCTTAACGAAGGAGGTGGACTTCAACCAAGCCAGCCCTTCTTATGAAGTGGC
>CATIWM010355856.1:0-11737 GCA_949671775.1 Mallotus repandus
CTATGTAACTCATTTGTATATATTTATTTAATTTTTTTTATGTATTTATTACTATTTTAATTGAAGTTGATTGTATGTATCTATTTAACTTTTATATTCTAAATAATTTTAATTTTATATTCTAATGACTAAACATTTAAACCAATTCTTTTAGAATAAAATCTCACTTCCCGTTTTCTAATCTCAGAAAATAGAAGAACAAGAATATCTATACTAACACTCGCCAACTCTCACAAAAGTTATTCAAATATAGAGATTATTTAAGAGAGAATTTGAGAGCTTTATTGAATGCTTAAGAGAGAATGAATAACAAACAACTTTCTTAAACTTCAAATGAGCTCTAGGAGTAGTTTATACAGATAAAAAACTCAAAATAAAGGCTGTTTGAGCCAATAATTTTGTCTCCAACGTCTCCAAGCTTTGGTAGATTCAAATTGACTTATTTCTGTCAGAACGCTGCTCACGATTGTGAGGAGTAAGCTCTAGCTCGTGAGGGGCATGGAAGTAGCTGTTGTATTTGAAAGAAGTCAGTTGAATGCTGTCTCTATTGCCCTCACGAGCGGCTCACGATCGTGAGAGCGCTCGTGAGGAGCTCTGGACAAAACTGCAAAGTGAGCTCTACAGGCACTATTTAGGCTTGGCTTGTGAGGTGCTCGTGAGCAGACCTCTGCAAGTCCAAAAAATGTATATTTTTGGTATATAATTGCTCCATAAAGTTTGGACACTTGCATAGATTGAATTAGTTCATTAAATGCATGTTAATAATTTTTTAAGGAGTATTTTGATGTCATCAAACATTGAGCAATATATATATATATTTCTTGAAAGATAAAATTTCTACACACTTAGAAGAAATTATTAGAAATCTAAATTGATTGTCAAAGTCCAAAATTAGGAGTTTGATCATGCAAATGGTTAACATTTCCCCCCTTTTTGGCTTTGACAACCAATTTGATAAAATAATAAATAATGTGTGTGTTCAAGAAAATAAGTATCATGAATAAAAATAGCTTCCCCTTTTAAATTTAAATAGATGTATTGAGTAAAAAGTTCATTTACTCCCCCTTAATATATGCAAAAAAAATTTAGAGATATATATATGGGCAAGGAATATTGCAAATAAAAATTAAAAAAATTAAGGAGTTGAATTAAAAATACTAATTGAAAAATATTCTCCTCCTTTATTAAAATAATATATTTATTTATTTCTCCTCCTTTTTGGACATGATAAGAAATATAAATTTATAGAAATAAAACTCTTAAAATAAAGCAAGATAAGCAAAACAAGGCTTAATATCACAAATATGCTAAAAACATAATAACATGATCATTTAAATAACAATACTTGTAGCACTTACAATGCATCACAAAAATAGTACATATACTACTTTAAGCATTAAAGTTAAGTACTGCTATGAAACACACATGATCATGTAGCGCTTAGCATATCGTAGACACAAACACCGCTTCTTCTTTTCTTCTCCTTTTTTGTCAAAGATAAAAGGAAAAGAAAGAGATAAACAAGAAATAAACTAAAAAGAAATCAAAAGGAAACAAAAGATTAAGAACTAAAACAATAAAAACAAGATAGACCAAACCTAAGAAAAAGTAACTAAGGGTCTTGAGGGTCTTGATATGGAGGAGGAGGTAGAGGAGGAGGATTCCAAGTGCATTGGATGTTATGATGAGCATAGAGGTGATGCATGCTCCATATGATCCATTCTTTGCGCAAACCTATCAAGTCTTGTGTCCAGATGATCAAACCTTATATTGAAGTTTGATTCAACAAGAGATAGACGATTGAAGAATCCACTAACCCAAGCTGGTTCTTCATCTACATTTTGTGAAGTAGAGGGTCCTCTTTGCCTCTTCTTTTGAGGTGTTACTTATGTTTGAGTTGGAACTTCCTCTTGAGGATCTTCTTTACCACGTCCAACACTTTCAAGCCCATGAGTACCAATGTTCTCTATATCTTGCAAATCATGTTCTAGCTCCTCATCAACATCTTCATCTCCTACTTCATCTTTCCAAACCTAAATATCTCTAACAAGTTTGAATTGCCTTGAGTTTCTCAAGAGATTATCATCAAGGAAGGAAGGTGGAATGGAAGGAATAATATGTAAGGGGATCCAAAGTGATTGGCAATTTAGGTTATGAAACCTCCAATGCATAAACTTCCACTTACACTATCATTAGCTAACCAAAATCTCCATTGAAGCCATCTCCCTAACTCAACATCTACACCTTCAACAAGACATCTAATGAGGTATAAGCCATCAAAGGAAATTGCCTCATTATTTAGGCCCCTAGCATGAATAGAATAGGTGATAAACCTATGCACATAGCAAAGAGATTTTGGAGTAAAAAGAGATGCTTTTGTTTTCCCCGCTTCAAAAAGTTTTGCATTAGGCTTAGAATATTGAATCCAAAAAGAATTAGGTTGCCAATAAGTGTTAGGAGAAGCAAGACCACCTTGTTTAAACTTAAAGATGGAATCAAATTGTTAAGATGTAAGAAACCTATCTCTCCCACCCAATCTAAATATCATGCTATTCAAAGGGTTTTTCTCATCAAAGTGGTGAGTTATTAAGCAATAGGAAGCAAGAAATTCATAGGCTAAAGAGGGATAGGTAGGATAAGCATTAGAAGAAAAGTTGTACATACCAATATTCTCAAGTAATGTTCTAACTTCATTGTAGCATCCTATCTTTTCTAATGTTGCTTGAGACATAAATTTAGAAGAGATAGTCTTCCTTTCTTTTAATTGAGCAAGTCTTTGCCTAAGTTGAGTAGAAGAATAGGAGATTGGAGGTTGCTTCTTAGGTTGATCTTTGGTAGCTCTTCTAGATGAGGAGGAAGCATCTTGAGTTATCGTCTTCTTTAGAGCCATGGAGTAGAGAAAGCAGCACAAGGAATTTTGAAAGAAAGAATAATAGAGAAATTTTGTTTAGAAAAGAGAGTTTGATAGCAAATTTGATGAGTGGATGCAACAAGGTGAATAAGGGGTTTATATAGAAGAGAATTAGGGTTGAAATTTTTTTTTAAAAAAGGTCAACTAGGAAAATGCAAAAGTGGTAATAAACCTATTTGAAATAGGATTTGCAGCCTGTTACGTTGCTCCTCACAAGCGCCTCACGATCATGAGGGGAGCTCGTGAGGGGCATTGACCCCTGACATGCCCAACGGTCACGAGCAGGCTTCCAACGGCTTGTGACCAAAATTGCATAAAGGCCCGTGAACTTTCAAATTTTGTTCAATTGGGTCCTAAAAGCCTTACAACTAGGTCCCTAATCACACAATTGACATTAAATAAGCAATTAAGGCAATTAAATCAAATTTTAATGCAAATATAATTATCATATGATTATAATTAGCAATAAATATGAAGGAATAAATTTGATTTTATCAAAATTTAAATTTTGAAAGGAAAGTAATTAATTAAGTGAATAAATCAACATAATTAATTATTAAATAAAATGAGAAATTAATGAAAGCTATAATTCAAAATGATTAAAAAAAATTAATTAATTGAAATATATTCAATAAAAAATTTTAAATGCTATAAATGAATATTTAGGAAATAACTTTAAATATGTATCATGCAAATGGAAAAACAATTATGATGAACCATGCATATGAAAATAATTTGCTTATTTTTAAATAATTAATGAATTGAATAGAATCCAATAATTAATTATTTTAAATAGAAAAATTAAGATCATAATTTTTTTTTAAAAATTTAATTATTTAAAGAGGTATTAAATGCTAAAAATATACTGAAAATAAATATAGATGAGTAAACTTGATTGCTTATAAGTTTTGAAAAAAAGTATCATATATGAAATATAAACAGAAAGCAAAAGTGAATGAAAAACATGCATCCTTATAAATCTAACCATCAATTAAGCAATTTAAACAAGTAATCAAGACATACTTGAACCATCTATCATACCAAGCTCATGCTTAATAAAATTCAATCTTTCTTCACAAAGAGGCTTGGTAAAGATGTCTGCTAATTGATGATTTGTATCAACAAAATCAAGAAAAATATCGCCATTTTGCACATGATCACGTAAGAAATGATGTCTAATGTATATATGCTTAGTCCTAGAATGTTGAATGGGATTCTTACTAAGGTTTATAGGAGTAGTATTATCACATTTAATAGGAATGTGATTAAGATCAATGCCATAGTCCTTGTGTTTTTTTTGCCATAAAACTTGAGAGAAACAACAACTAGCTGCTACATATTATGCTTCAGCAGCGGACAAGGCAACCAAAATTTGTTTCTTGTTAAAACAAGAAAGTAAACATTGTCCTAAGAATTGGCAAGTTCCAGACGTACTCTTTCTATCTAATAGACTATTGGTAAAGTCTGCATTCAAATAGCTAATCAAGTCACAGGATGAACTCCTAGGATACCAAAGTCCTAAATGTAAACTTCCACTTAGATATTTGAAAATTCTTTTGATTATATTTAAATGAGACTCCCAAGGATTAGATTGAAATCTATCACACAAGCAAGTAGCAAACATTATATCAGGTCTACTAGCAGTTAAGTAAAGAAGGGATCCAATCATACCTTTAAATCACTTTTCATTAATCAGTTTACCATTATTATCTTTGTTGAGTTTGGTAGTGGTGCTCATTGGAGTTTTTCTTGATTTTACTCCATCTATGCCAAACTTCTTAAGAATGTCCTTTGTATACTTGGTTTGGTTGATGAAAATCCCATCTTTGCATTGTTTGATTTGTAATCCGAGGAAGAACTTAAGTTCACCCATCATACTCATCTCAAATTCTCCTTGCATTAACTCAAAGAATTCCTCACACAAGCAATGGTTAGTAGCACCAAAAATAATATATTCAACATAAATTTGAACAATCAATAAATCATGTTTGGATTTCTTTATGAAAAGAGTTGTATCAACTTTTCCTTTAGAGAATCCTTTCTCTATTAAAAAGTTGCTCAATCTTTCATACCAAGATCTTGGAGCTTGTTTCAATCCATATAAAGCTTTTGAAAGTTTAAATACATGATTTAAAAAATCAAAGCTTTCAAAACCCAGAGGTTGCTCAACATGAACCTCTTCTTCAATAAAACCATTTAGAAATGCACTTTTAACATCCATTTGAAAAATTTTAAAATCCATGTATGATGCAAATGCAAGTAGCATTCTAATAGCTTTTAACCTTGCAATGGGGGCAAATGTTTCATCATAATCAATGGCTTCCTTTTGATTATAACCTTTAGCTACTAGCCTTGCTTGGTTCTTAGTTATGACAACTTGTTCATTCATCCTATTTCTAAACACCCATTTGGCACCTATATAGGATGATGTTTCGGTCTAGGAACCAAAGACCAAACTTTATTTCTCTCAAATTGATTTAACTCTTCTTGCATAGCAATGACCTAAAATTCATCACTCAATGCATCATCAACATTTTTTAGTTCAATTTGAGAGATGAAGGCTAAATTAACAATAGATTTAAGTTGAGATCTAGTTGATGCCCTTTTTGTTGTATCATTGAGAATGAGATCTTGATGATAAGCTTTCTTGAATTACCAATCCTTTGGAAGATCATCCTTCAAAGTAGGTTGAGGATTCTCCTCATCTTCCTCTTTTCTATGATCTTCAATTTCCAAAGGTTTACTGGCATTTTCTTCTTGAGTCTTTTCTTCTACAAGTTCATCTACATCATCATCAATATCACAAAAATCCTTTCTAGGATCAAGTGAGTTGGATTTATCAAATATAACATGCATGGATTCTTCTACAACAAGAGTTCTTTTACTAAAAACTCCATATGCTTTGCTAGATATGGAATAGCTTAGGAAAATTCCTTCATCGGCTTTAGAATCAAATTTCTCAAGATTATCCTTGGTGTTTAATATAAAGCACTTGCATTCAAATACTCTAAGATATGAGATTTTGGGTTTTCTATTATTCCAAAGCTCATAATAAGTTTTATTTAAAATTAGTCTTTTTAAAACTCTATTTGCAACATAACAAGATGTGTTAACAACTTTTGCCCAAAAGTATAGAGGTAAATTGTACTCATGAAGAATTGTTTAAGCCATTTCCACAAGAGTTGTATTTTTTCTTTCAACTGCCCCATTTTGTTGAGGAGTTTGAAAGTATCCTGAAGCCGGGGGGGGGGGGGGGGTGTTGAATAGGGCTATCAAATTAAAAAATGAAAATATAAATATTCAAACAAGAATTGAAAGAATGTTGAGAAGGAAGAATGAGAAACATAAAGATTTAAGGAGTTTGGATTCTCAACAATCCTACGTCTCCACTTAACTTATCTCCAAGTTAGGATTTTAAAACCCACACAATCTTATTCATAAGATTGAGATTACACAAGAGTTTGAGGCTCACTCTTCAACCTTACAACTAAGAGTTTCTTAGGCTAACTCTTAAACAAAATCCTAAGTGTTTTAATGGCTAAACACTTAAACGAATTCCCTTAGAATAGAATCTCACTTTCCTTTTTTTTAAACCCAAAAATATAAGAATATGAATTTCTATTCTAAACACTCACCAACTCTTATAAGAGTTTAGACAATAATGAAATGAATTTAAAGAGAATGAGAGCTTTAATTTAATGCTTTTGATTTGTATAATGATAATCAAGTTCCTTAACCTTAAAATGAATAAATGTGGTTCTATTTATAGTAAGCATTCTAATTATAGCTATTAGGATTAATGATTTCGTCCATAAAACATTCAAAAATTAATTTGAACGCTGTTTTAACTTTTTGTAGAAATCATACTTGTCACGGTCGTGATCATCATGGTCATGATCATGAGCAATGAAAAACAATTTGTTGAGCCTTCAAATGGCCGTTGTAATTTTTGACTTTTTTCTGTCACGATCTTGGTTGCGATCGTGAGAAATACTGGTCCATTGGCTGATTTAAGGCAGCTCATGATGTTGCTTGTGATGAATATCGTGATGGCTGTCATGGTTGAAATCATAGGTGGGATGGTAATCGTGAGGACCACTGTTTCAATGAATCAATTTGAGCTAATTTGATCATGCTCATGACTGGACCATGATGGATGTCACGAACATCGTCCCGGTCATGATGAAGACCATGAGGACCACTGGAACAAAACTTAAAGTTAGCACATTTGATCACGATTGGATTCAGATTGTGAGCACCATCGTGAACCTTATCACAAGCATAGTGCCGGTCATGATAGGGACCGTGAGGACTACTGGAACTTCAAAAATTATTTGACTAAAAGGCTTGAAGTAATCATGATTGGGTCACGATCGAGATAAAGATCTTGACCATTATTTGTTTCCTTCTTTATGTTCCATTTTTGAATTTCTTTAAGGCTTAACACATGCATAGTTGAATAAGCAACATTAGTATATGAAAATTATTTTGTCAAGATCAAAATATGATCAATTATTAGCCTTAATAATGCAAATGGCTAACAATCTCCCCCTTTTTTTATTTTAAAAAATAATTTTGAGAATAAAAATAATTGAATATAAAATGAGTGTGTGCAAGTGTTGCTCCCCTTTAATATATGCATGAATTTTAAGAGGTTCTCCCCTTATTTTTATGCATACATTAAAGTTTAATGAATAATATACTAAAAATATATTGAAAGTATACGAATTAATAATGTATGGATAATTTAAATTGCACTTAATTAGATGATACATACTTCCCCTAAGATTATACATAACATAAAAATTAACGAGTAAGTGATATTAATATCATCATAAATTCTCAAAATATGAATCTTCTCCCCCTTTTGTCAAAATGCAAAAAGTGTAAAGGAACATAAAAATGACATTAAAACGCAAATATTGCATTAAAAAGGAAGATATAGTACATTACACTTAAATAAATATAAAGCTTAAACATCATACTTAAAAACACATCATAAGCACATAGACATAGACCTTAAAACAAAACATAACATAAGTAAAACAACAAGGATTAGCTTTGATTGCCATCATGAGGAGAGGAAGGAAGGGGTTGAGCAAATGGTGCAAATTGGCAAATGTAGCCTTGACATTCATAGATGTAATGCACATCATGTTGGAGATGTGCAATTTTCTCATCAATCCTATCAAAGAGACTATTGAAATTGGACTCTAAGATAGTGATTCTCTTAAAGAGAGATTCAACCCATGGAGGCTCATTGTCCAAGCCTTATGCACCCCTAGAAGTCCTTTCACTTCTTGCTCTTTTCCTTTGAGAGGAAGGATCTTCTTGTTGAGTGACTTAAACATCTCCTTCAATCTCTTGGAAATCATCAATCTCCCTCATGATAGCATCTTCTCCTTCGCGTCCTTCTTGAGCTGAATCACCAAGCCAAATCCACTTCTCATTCGTGAGAGAAAATTACTTGGAATTTTTGATAAACGTATCATCAAGAAGAATAGGAGGCATGGTTTCAAGATTTTCAAGCTTCACATTAAAGAATTTTGCAATTTTGGTCACAATACCACCAATGCAAATAGACATGGACACACTATCACTAACAACCTATAGTCTCCATTGTAGAATCCTTCTTAAGGAAATTCAGACATCATCAACCAAGCAATGAAGAATGAAAATATCATCTAGAGAAATTGCTTCATTACTTTGTCCTCTTGAATTGAAGGTGTAAGTTAAAAATTGATGAATATACCAAAGTACCTTAGATTGAAAGAGGGATGCTTTGATTTTTCTGGTTTGAAACTCGGGAGATTGAGTCTTGCTATGGTTCTTCCAAAAAGAGTGAGGGATCCATATAGATAATGTTTGAACATGACGCTCTCTTTACAAACCAAAGAGAGTGTCAAATTCTTGGGCAGCCATAAACCTTTCTTTTCCATCAAGCTTGAATCTCATACTATAGTATGGATTATTATCATCAAATTGAGTGGTTCTAAGGGTGAAGGTTGAAAGAAATTCCACCACCAAGGATTGGTAAGTGGGAAGAGGAGAAAAATTAAAGTCTTTTGCTCCTTCTTTGAGAAGCAAGTTTTCTACTTCCTTGAGACAACACATTTTTTCAAGGGTAGGAGCATGCATGTACCTTATAGAGACAATGTTTCTCTTTTGGAATTGAGCAACACATTTCTTTACTTCTTGAGAAGTATAAGAAAAAGGAGGGTGTGATTTATTTGGTTTTTCCTTGAGTTGTCTCTTTTGGGAGGTTTGTTCACTATAGGAGGAGGAGGTGGAGCTTTTCTTTGGAGCTATGGTGGTTGAGTGAAAGAAGGAAGAAGATAAAGTTTTTAGGAAGAGAAAAAGTAACAAAATAAGTAGAGATGTTGAAAAATAATGCTTAGGGAAGAGATATATGGACTAAGGAGAGATAAGAATGAGTTAAATAGGTTTTGATGGACATAAAGGCATGTTGAAAGTCAATTTGGAGGTGATGGGTCGTGACTAATAAAGACAACTATACGTTTTCCTATGTCTGTCAGGATCGTCATCACAGTCGTCATATACATGATCACGATCGTGATATAAGCATTAACAAGACAGTTCATGCTTGCGGGCATGATCGTGGTGCCCTTTCTGATAGCAGAATAAGGTGTCATGATCTAGACCATTGGTAGTAATGGTCGAGACAGAAAATCTAAGTAACCTTTAGACTTTCAAAAACAATGCATTACAGTCCATTCACACAACAAATTAAATAAACTTCAAAATTAATATCAAGAATTAATGAAATGAAATGAATATACTTAATTTTAAACTTAAATGGACGTCAATTGAGAAGAAGAATATTTAAAAATAAATTCAAGTAAATTTGAAATATATATTTGAAAAAAAAGATCCCAAAACAATAATTTAGAAATAAAATAACAAATTTTAAAAGAAAATTAATATTTTAAAATAAGAGTTTAACTTCCAAAATATATTAATTTCTAAAAATAATTAAAAATGCATGTCCTTTACGATCGTGACATACCGGTCATGGTCGTGACAAGGGTAAAATTTTAAAATTGATCATTGCAACATTAAAATGTGCACATATACCCTTATTTGAGAACATAAATTTAAAATAATGCAAATGGTAATAATGTAAGATTTTTAAAATAATTTTTAATAGAGATTAAAAAGAATTTTAAAAAATGAGAAAAAAAATATATTTCTTTATTTTTCCTTCTTTTTGAAATGATAAGAAATATAAATCATTCCCATTGACTATCACATGATCATGTAGAGCTTAGTTCTAAAGGAAACAAAAGACCAAGAACTAAAACAATAAAAACAAGGATCGACCATATTTAAGAAAATATGTTCTTCTAGCTAAAGTATCACATATATACACATATTAAAAAAAGTAAGCAAAACAAGGCCTTTTAAAAAAATATGATAACATGACCATTTATAGACACAGAGCTACCCGCACTTACAATGCATGCTATGATAATGCATCATAAAAATAGTACATATAAATCATGTGGCACTTACCATATTATCACAATCAAGGCAAAATGGAATAAGATACCAAAAATATACCACAAATAAACAAAAGATCAAGAACTTAAAAGATGTTTAAGAAAAGAAGTATTAATGCATAACACATTGATAAGTTTAATCATCAATTCACTAATAGAATATGCATTCAAGGTACACAAGAACCATCAATCATGCCTAGTTCATGCCTAATAAAATTCAATCTCTCTTCATTGAGAGGTTTGGTGAAGATATTTGCAAGTTGATTATTTGTATCAAAAAATTCAAGTGATATATCACCAATCTGAGCATGATCACATAAGAAATGATGTCTAATATCTATATGCTTAGTTCTAGAATGCTGAATGAGATTTTTGCTAAGATTTATAGCACTTATATTATCATATTTGATTAAAATTTGATCAAAGTGAATACCATAGTCCATTGATTGATATTTTTGCCACAAAACCTATGAGCAATAAAGACTAGCTGTAACATATTCAGCTTCAGCAATGGACAAGGCAACTGAAACTTATTTCTTGCTAAACTAAGAAACTAAACATTGTCCTAAAAATTGACAAGTTTCAGAAGTGCTTTTTCTATCAAGTAAACTACCGGCAAAGTTTGCATCCGAATAGCTAATCAAGTCAAAGGATGAACTCCTAGGATACTAAAGTCCTAAATGCAAACTTCCACTTAAAGATTTGAAAATCCTTTTGATTGCATTCAAATGAGACTCTCTAAGACTAGAATGAAAATGAGCACACAAGCAAGTAACAAACATGATATCAGGTCTACTAGCAGTTAAATAAATAAGGGATCCGATCATACCTCTAAATCTTTTTTTATCAACCGGTTTGCCATTTTTATCCTTATTGAGTTTGGTGGTTGTGCTCATTAGAGTTTTGCCTGACTTGATTCCATTCATTCCAAACTTCTTGAGAATGTCTCTAGCATTCTTAGTTTGATTGATGAAAATCCCATCTTTGCTTTGCTTGATTTGTAGTTTAAGAAAGAATTTTAGTTCACCTTTCATGCTCATCTTAAATTCTCCTTGCATTAGATTAGAAAATTCCTCACACAAGTAATGGTTAGTAGCACTAAAAATAATATCATCAACATAAAATTGAACAATTAATAAATCGTGCTTGGATTTCTTTATGAAAAGAGTTGTATCAACTTTTCCTTTAGAGAATCTTTTTTCTAAAAGAAAATTGCTCAATCTTTCATACCAAGCTCTTGGAGGTTGTTTAAATACATGGTTTAGAAAATCAGAACTTTCAAAACCCAGAGGTTGTTCAACATAAA
>CATIWM010355860.1:0-10205 GCA_949671775.1 Mallotus repandus
ACAATAAATTTTAAAAATAATTTACAATTTAGTTCTAAACCAATAAATCAAATCCAATAAATCTAATTTCACAGTCTATTTTCATCATCGGGTCCTCTGTCGCATCCATGCTCTAGTCATCCCGAAATTAGGTGCTTACATAGTCATTTTTCATTTGTTGTAATTTTATTTAGTAATAGAATTTGTATAAATTACAACTTGTAATGTAATGTAAATGGATACCCAACATGGAGACTCAAGATGAGGCCAAGAATGAAGATCCAGGGTGAAAACACAAGGTGGAGACCCGAGGTGAAAGGCTCAAGATGGTGGAAATCTTGTTACCTAGGATTGACCATTGCTCTTCATATTGGCTTATAAAGATCGAACTAGTTTGGGCCATGCTATGTCATGTTTACTTTATTGCTATATTATGTTATGTATGTGATGCTATGCATGTGATGTATGTTTAAAACATAACAATATCCAAATAAAGTAAACACAAATGGGAACCCTCATTCAATATTAAGTCACCATGATGCCTCCCATATGCTCAAACACTTGTTAAGTCTTAGATTATTATATATGGGTCTACCACAACAGGGTGTATTAAACCATCCGAGGAAGGCAAGTTGGAAAAGAGTGATTTCAAAATGTTTGTTATGGTTTGAGTTAACTAGGTCATCAAAAGGGTTTTGGAACTAGGGCATCATATGGATTTTTAGCCAGGTCATGTGATGTCAAATCCCATACCTTCCAAGAGTTACATGAGATGTAATTGGTAAGAGTTACCTACCTAAATAACCATATCTTTAAGCGATGAGCCAAAGCTCACTTAGAGTATGGTGAAATATGGATCTTAACCCACTATAATTTAGAAGTTAAATTGAGGGTTATTAATTTAAATAAATTGTTTGTGGATTTATAATTATGCCTCGTTAAAATAACTTGATAAAATACTGAGTACATTGTATATACTTTGTTGTAGATAATGGCATCAAACACTACATCTAATTTGTCACTGCGATCAATCCTTGAGAAGGATAAGCTTAATGGGACTAACTTCCTTGATTGGTACAAAAACTTAAGAATTATTCTTAAGCAAGAAACAAAGGAATATATCCTTGATCAACCTGTTCCTAATGAACCAGCTGCTAATGATCCTAGAGATCAAAAGGATGCTCATAGTAAGCAACTCAATGATTCTATTGATGTCACTTGTCTCATGCTTGGATGCATGGATTCAAATTTACAAAAGCAACTAATGGAGATGGATGCTTATACCATAATTGGCCATTTCAAGGAAATTTTCCAAGAGAAAGCCAAAATTGAAAGGTTTAGCACCGTTAAGGCATCCCAAGCAAAACCACCTAAGGAGGGAACATGCTTTTTCTACAATGAGTTAGACCATTGGAAAAGAAATTGTAAACTCTTTATAGATAGTCTGAAGTAGAAGGGTAGTATGACTACTTCTTTAGGTATTCATATTATAGAAGTCAATTTATCTACTTCTGATTCTTGGGTATTAGATACCGGTTTTGGATCTCACATTTGTATTAATGTGTAGGGTCTAAGAAGGAGTAGAATCTTGGCTAAAGGTGAAGCGGACCTACGAGTAGGCAATAGAGCAAGAGTTGCTGCTTTAGCTGTAGGAACTTATGATTTAACTTTGCCTAGTGGACTTGTTTTGAGTTTGGAAAACTATTATTATATACCTGATATGAGCAGGAATATCATTTATGTTTCTTGTTTGGACAAGAATGGTTTTGAATTTATTATTAGGAATAATAAATGCTCCATTTATCATGATAACGTTTTC
Organism: Mallotus repandus; assembly: GCA_949671775.1. Classification (NCBI taxonomy): domain Eukaryota; kingdom Viridiplantae; phylum Streptophyta; class Magnoliopsida; order Malpighiales; family Euphorbiaceae; genus Mallotus; species Mallotus repandus. The sequence goes on from CATIWM010355860.1 coordinate 1,799, forward strand.
TATGTATATGGTCCACGAAATCATGGTCTTTATGTTTTAGACATAGAAGACACAAATGAAAAGTCCATATATAACATTAATACAAAGAAATTTAAATCCAATGATTTAAACACAACCTATCTTTGGCATTGTCGTTTAGGCCACATAAATGAGAAACGCATTTTAAAATTCCATCAACATGGACTTTTAAAGTCATTTGATTTTGAATCATTTGAAATATGTGAATCTTGTTTATTACGGAAAATGACTAAGACACCCTTTAATGGAAATAATGAGAGGGCTAATGACATGTTGGGCCTTATGACATGTTGGGCCTTATACATTCTGATGTATGTGGTCCATTAAGTTCTATTGTTAGAGGAGGTTATCAGTACTTCATTACTTTCACAGATGATTTTAGTAGATATGGCCATGTCTATTTAATGACACATAAATCTGAATCTTTTAAAATGTTCAAAATTTTCAAAAATGAAGCATAAAATCAACTTGGTAAGAATATTAAAGCACTAAAATCTGATCAAGGTGGCTAATATTTAAGCCAAGAATTTATTGATCATCTTAGAGATTGTGGAATAGTTTCACAATTGACTCCACCAGGAATACCACAATGGAATGGTGTATCTGAACGGAGAAATCAAACTTTATTGGATATGGTTCGGTCTATGATGAGTCATACAGATCTTCCAATCTCCTTTTGGGGTTATGCTTTAGAAACTGTTGCATTCCTTTTGAATAGAGTTCTATCAAAGGCAATTGAAAAGACACCATATGAGATATAGAATGGAAAACTCCCAGTTTATCTTTTTTTAAGATTTATGGATGAGAGGCTTATGTGAAGTGTCAAATTTCAGATAAATTAGCACCCAAATAAGATAAATACCTTTTTGTGGGATATCCTAAAGAAACCAAAGGATACTTTTATAATGTGTCTGAGAACAAAGTGTTTGTTGCTCGGGATGGTGTCCTTTTAGAAAGAGAACATATTTCTAAAGGAACCAGTGGGAGTAAAGTATAACTTGAAGAAATTCAAGAACCATAAAATAGCATTATACCACAAATGGAACCTCAATTAGATCAACAAGTAACTGTTGAGTCTACACAAGTACCATAAGGTCTTAGATGGTCTAGTAGGACACGTCATAATCCCGAGAGATATGGATTTTTTGTAACGGATAATAATGATGTAATGATTATGGATCAAAATGAGCCCACAACCTACTAAGAGGCCATGGACAGTCCAGACTTTGAGAAATGACTAGAGGCCATGAAATCAGAAATGCAATCCATGTATGATAATCAAGTATGTACTTTGATTGATCCACCTAAAGGTTTAAAAACTATTGGGTGCAAATGGGTTTTCAAAAATAAAGTTGACATGGATGGAAATATGCATACCTTTAAAGCAAGAGTGGTTGTAAAAGGTTTTAAGCAAACACATGGTTTAGACTATAATGAAACCTTTTCACCAATTGCTATGCTTAAGTCCATTTAAATTCTCCTTGCCATAGCTGCATACTATGATTATGAAATATGGCTAATGGATGTTAAAACAATATTTCTTAATGGAAACTTACTTGAGGATGTGTACATGACACAACTAGAGGGTTTTGTTAGTCATGAGAATTCTGGAAAGGTTTGCAAGCTTCAAAGATCCATTTATTGATTGAAGCAAGCTTCTCAGAGTTGGAATCTTCATTTTGATGAAGCAGTCAAAGAGTTTGGATTCATAAAAAATGAAGATGAACCTTCTATTTATAAGAAAGTTAGTGGGAGTGCAATAGTGTTTCTAGTGCTATATGTTAATGACATATTACTCATTGAAAACGATATTCCTACTCTACAAAATGTTAAATCATGGTTAGGAAATTGTTTCTCAATGAAAGACTTAGGTGAAGCTACCTATACTTTAGGCATCAAGATCTATAGAGATAGATCTATGAAGCATACTGGCCTCAGTTAGAGCACTTACATGGACAAGGTGCTGAATAGGTTTAGTATGCAAAACTCTAAGAGAGGATTCTTGCTAATGTGTCCTGTTATTAGTCTTAGCAAGACTCAGTGTCCAAAAACACAAGATGAGAGAGACCGCATGAGTAATATTCCATATGCTTCTGCTATTAGATCCATCAAGTATGCCATATTATACACTCGACCAGACGTCTCATATGCTTTGAGCATAACGAGCAGATATCAGTCAGACTCAGGTGAGAGTCACTGGATAGCAGTTAAGAATATCCTTAAGTACTTGAGAAGGACTAATGATGCATTTTTATTGTATGGTGGGCTGGAAGATGAGCTAGTTGTAAATGGTTACATAGATGCTAGCTTCCAATCTGACAAGGATGACTTTCGATCGCAGTCAGGTTGTGTGTTTTGTTTAAATGGAGGTGCAGTGAGCTGGAGAAGTTCAAAGCAAGACATCGTTGCCGATTCTACAACAGAATCTAAGTACATAGCCGCCTCAAAGGCTACCAAAGAAGCTGTTTGAATTAAGAAGTTCATAACTGGATTAGGAGTTTTTCCTATTATATCAGATCTAGTAAGCTTATATTATGATAATAATGGAGCCATAGCACAAGCTAAGGAACCCAGATCACATCAATGATCCAAACATATACTCAGGCATTATCATCTTATTAGAGAGATCCTTAAGAGATGAGACAGGAAGATATGCAGAGTACCAACAAATGACAATGTTTCTGATCCACTAACTAAGCCTCTTCTACATGCTAAGCATGAGAGTCATACTAGGTCAATGGGTATGAGATACAATTGGGCCTAGTGCATATGGGAGATTGTTAGTGTTATGCCCTAGGCCAATTATGTAATGGGCCATACTTTGACTTTGTCATATTTCTTTTTTAATAATAAAGAGGCATTTTTATTATTACTGGCTAATTCTAGTATTTAACCTTGATTAGTTAATTCTACTAAGATCATCAAGTACGTGACTTGATAGTAAAACTCTTAGATGATACTTGAATTCTAATCTAAATATCACTAGTCGATTATTGTTATGGGAAGAACAATGAACAAAGACTAGTATGAGGTTGACTGATGATTAAGCTTTACTAATCATGTATATGAGATATTAAGTCAAACTCATTGGTACATATTTAGAGAAATGATGTACTGGATCGACCCACTATGAGAATATCATATGGATTATTGTCATAGGTGATTCTCATCACAGTAGTATTATTTGAGTCCTCTGACCTGAGATCACCATGGTTTTCTACATGACAAGTTCTGTATTTTAACACATCCCTACACCATACATTAATTGGATGGTAAAACAGGTTGTGATTGGATATAAAATGAGTTATGTGAGGGATGTGAGTGATTAAGATAGAATTTGTCCCTCAGTTATTTTGAGAAGATATCTGTTAGGCCCTTCGATGAGTTAGACTAAAGAGAAATGCATGGCTATGCTAGAATGATAAAGAGTTATCAGTATCAGTCTACTTGGGATTGAGAAACAACATGATTGAACAATATAAGGATGACATAATCCATGCCTTATGTTCAATTAGGATATCATATGACAAAAGGACTATAGTACACGCTATGTATTAGGTTATGTCGGATTATCAACCTTCACATAACTTGGGTAGTCATAATGTCTTGCTAGAGACTAATTATGACTTGTGGGCTAAAATGGAATTTTAGACCCACTACCAACGTTGTGTAAACCTACAGGGTGGCACACTTAGAACAGGCCCAAAGCAAACTTGAGTTAATTAGCCCAATAATTATCGCTATGGAAGATTAAATAAATAAGTACATAAATAAATAAATATATATATGTATATATTTATATTAGTATTTATTTATTTGTTTATTTCCTAATTTATTTAAGGTAAGAGTTATCTAAATAAATAGGAAAGGATTCTAATTTGAAATTAGAATTAAAATAGAAAAAGAAGTTTAAATTTACCAAAATTGTTATGGTAAGTGGAGATGTATGAAACCCTAAAGAGGATGGCTATAAATACATCTTATTCTCTAGGTTTAGGTTAAGCCATATTCTCATTCTTCCTCTAATACTTGTGAGAAAAGCATATAGAGAGAAAAAGGTGTTGTGAGACAACAAAGGTTCTAGCAAACCTACTTTGCTTTAGATCACCTAGTTCGTGTGGATACCGTAGAGGGCATGATCTTTTGGTGATGTCTCAATCTGATAAAAAGTATATGTAAAGCTTGAGGTAGGGTGTCACCAGTGTGAACCTCCTCTCATCCTTCCAAAAATCTTGCTTTTAGATTGTCTTGGTAAGTTATTGGAAACCCTCTAAATCAATCCATTTCGAATTGTATGGATTCTAGTTACGGCTTTTGTGGTTAAAATTTTTTATTTTTTTACTGCATTTCTGATCACGAAACCCAACAAGGAAGTGTGGATCTCCTTTATGTTGGGAAGTTAGAAAGAGATAATTAACAGGCCCAGAATTAGTGCAAATAACTTCAGAGAAGATGCCTATCATCCAATAGAGGTTAAAGACAACTTTTAGTAGACAGAAAAGCTATGCAGATCCTAAGAAGAAGGATGTATCATTCTTTGTTTGAGACATGGTATTCTTGAAGGTGTCACCGATGAAAGGAGTAATGAGATTTGGTCAGAATCGTAAATTAGCTCCAAGGTACATCAAACCCTTTGAGATTCGCTCAAGAGTTGGTGATGTGGCTTATAAAATGGTGTTACCGCCAGAGTTATCGTGGATCCACCTAGTGTTCCATGTGTCAATGTTAAGGAATTACATTTATGATCCCTCTCACATTCTTCAGCCATAAGTAGTGGAGCTTAGTGAGGATTTTTCTTATGAGGAGTATTCTATGGTGATTGTTGATAGGCAAGTTTGCCAGCTCCGTACTAAAGAGATTCCAATGGTAAAGGTGTTATGGAGCAACCAAATAGTAGAGGACTGTACTTGGGAGACTAAAGTAGGTATGCAAAGTCGATATCCTTACTCGTTTTGATATTGATGTAAGATTGTAAAAATTCGAGGACGAATTTTCTTGAGGGGGGGGGGGGGGGAGAATGTAATAACCCATAAATATTTAAATAAATAATAATGTGTTGATGTTATTGTCAGGTGGTTGCTGTTAAGTGGTTGTTGGGTTGTTCTGTGGTTGTTGATTCGTGGTATGGTGTTAACACAAATAACTGCTAGCAATTTTCTAGTATAAAAGGGATTAACTCATATAACTGCTAGCAACTATCTGGACTTCCAAAGTGGGAGGACCAAGTGGAATTTTAGCCAAAAATGCAGGGACCAAAGTGGTAATTTTTTTATCTCCTTCCTTAGTATATCTACTGCATACGCGAAATGCCCATGGACCCCTGAACTCTTTCCCGACGTTCATTGTAGCACTATTACCTTTAGCTTCTCTGTTCAACCCTCAAACGACCTTCGATTGATCTCAAATTTGAACCATAGACTCGTCTCATCCTTCTTTTCATTCTAGTAGCTTTGATTTTGTCAGAAACCATCTAGAAAAGCCCAAAATTTAAGGAGATCAGTTAACTTACTTTCATCATTTTCTTCTATTTTGGCGGGTTTTAGGCAACAAGTTTGGTTCCATTGCATTCCTATCGACGTCAGTCCATAGGTACCAACCACACCTCAAATCTACTCCTATAGAATATTTGGCAAATATTTTTAGGCAATTTTTGTTTATTTTCCATGTCTATAATTCACTGCCTATTTTGGTTGGTTTGAGGCTTTAGATGTATTCTTCTAATTATTTTAAACATTTTAGTGTATTTGATTTTGTCAGATGTTGTGTTTTTCCGGTGAGGATACAGCGGGTCCCACCCGAAAATACAGTGGAATCGAGACCGGTCCAAAAAATTATGGGAATATTTTTATAAAATAGAATAAATTATGTTGATCAATTTTTGTAACTGAACTGAAGTCCAATTCCTCATGGATTTTGAAAAATAAATTCTAGAAAGGTTGCGGTGGAAATTCCTTAATTTCCATTTAAATTGATTATGTTGTTAGAAATAAATTCCTTTAGCCTTAAAAAGTCATAGTTGGTTTATTTCGAAGCTCATATCATAAATTCTTGATTTTATAATTTTTGGAATTTTGGATAATTTTGATGGATTTTATTTGTTATAAATGACCATGTTTTAAATAAATATTATTTATTTTAGAAAGTTCTAGAGCGGGAGCTGTAGCATTTGGACAACCGAGAATGCATTGGTCAGTACGCTCCATCTGTGAGTTAATTTTATAAAATATTTATTGAATACATTCATAAATGATGATTTTTATGCAAGAAAGATAATAATGAAGTTGAGTATATGAATTTAATTATGTTTATGAATATTTCTAGCAGGCCTGATTAATTACTTTGTTATTGTTAAGGATTTTGGAAACATGGCATGAATATTATTGTGGATTTTATTGGTTTACATTAGTGGAAAGTTTTTTTAGTTATGTTGTATTTTATATGAAATAAGTATGTTTTTGGAAAAATTGGTAGAACGTGCAACCTAATTAGTGTCACTAGGACCACGTGCGCATTGGTTATGATCCTGAGTCTGTTGTATGTGGAAATGGTTCGGTGGAGCTTGTACTCTTGGGCAGTGATGTGAATTGAGCTCGGTGGAACATGATATCGGGCAGTATGTGAAATGGCTCGATGGAGATTGTACTCTCGGGCAGTGTTTAACTCGGTGGAGCTTATTCTCTCTGGCTAGAGTTGAGATGTAACTTGGTTGAGCTTGATCTCTTAGGACATCAATAGTGGATTGAGGTTTAGGATTCTACCATGTTTTTCCACCAAAGGTTTTAATTCACATGATTTTTGATATGAGTAATTTAGCATAAGGATATTCGTAGTTTTGTAAAGATATTTTATAAAAATAATTTCAATATAATAAATGATTTTCAAATATTTATTTATTTAACGGATTAATTGGTTTTTAAATAAGTGTTTTTAAAACTAACATGCATTTTATATTATTAATTCACTCAGTGAGGTCTGACTCCCCTCAATTATTTTTCCAGGATCTTAGGAGTCAACTGTTAGTCCTTCTTCCCTATGCCAGGTTCATTCTTCACTGGCTGCTTTGTGTAGGTTATTGTAATGTTATTATTATTTGTGGGATATTATTTAGTTAGTTTAGACACCGTAGTAGTATAAAAGGAATTTGTTGTATTTTATTTATATTGGTATCAGTATCACTTTACAATATGCGTTTGTATACACTTGGATTGAGTTATTTATGTATTTGGAGAATTTTGGAGTTGTGGTGATTGAGCATATATTATTAGGAGTGTTATTTGCGTTTTATAGGTTTTGGTTTTATTCTCGGTACAGAGAAAACTCTGCCGAATTTTCTTTAGAATTGTTGAGTTGGGAAAATGTTTTGTTGTAAAAAAAATTTCTTAAGGCTTACTACGGTTTTTGGAAGCATTATGCATTTCGCATTCCCTGGTACAGGTCACGTGCTCTTTGAGTTTGGGTCATGACATGAATGAAATAAAAAATATATTATAAATTCATCTAATATGATATAAGTGATTTAAAAAAATTAAAAATTAGAAAAAGCAATACTCAAAGATGAGAGAAATAAAGAAATTATTGCTTATTATAAGAATAAGAAGAAAATAGAAATCAAAAGTTAGTAATAATAGCAGAGAGACTATACGCGCTCTTCATTTTTTGAGAAATTTTTTGGATGGGAGGAAAAGGATCAGTGTGATATCGGGGCACACAAGCTAATGGCGATCATCTACCGGTTATTATTGTTTATGGGAGGGTCTGCCTGAATAAGCTTTGCAAATTGGAGTTGCCACCTGATTTAAATCGGGAGAAAGTGAATTAGGAACTCACTTTCCTAACCAGAGATTCCGGGTTCAAGGAGTAGGTGTTACTTATCCTGTGTCTTATCATACATTGCTTAATTACCCATTACTTCACCCTAATTTCGGTTTCATGATGCATTTACCACATTTGAACATTAGTCAGTTTAAATTGAAAGTTGAAATGCAGGTTACTTGGATTGACGAGCATTCATCACAAAATAAATAAATAAACAAGCATTCATCGACAATGTAGGTAATTATGCAAACAAGTAGGCAAGAGCAAGTAACACACAAGCATGCAAGTAGCAAGTAACTCACAAGCATGCAAGTAGCAAGTAGCACACAAGCATGCAAGAAATGGTAAGCAAAGATGAACACATAAATAAACAAAAATAAAAACAAGGAAAGGGATTAAGGATTACAACCCTTGGAAATAGCCTATTCTAATCAATACATCCAAAATAGAAAATAAAAGGGGAATCAGGATTAAGGATTACATTGCCTTGAAAATGCCTATTCTATTAATTACATTAAAATAGAAAAGAAAATAAAGATTCTAATAAACTCGCAAGACAAGGGTTAGCTTTCAC
>CATIWM010355881.1:0-10720 GCA_949671775.1 Mallotus repandus
TTGTAGTTGCATTGACTACACTTTCAGGAACCTGAATTGCTGGTTTCTGAAGGCATGTGTTTTCTAGATTGGTACAATCATTGTAACTTAAAAATATTTTTCAGCTAGTTTGGGGTTAAAATAGTTTTATTTCAATTTATAAAAAATATCATTTACACAACTTAAATAATGCTGAAAAATATTCATAAATATAGTTTTTAGGAAACTGAGGTACCATGTTCAGATGTCTAGATGGCCTATTAAGTAATCACAAACCCATGTCACGCAGTTGAATTTTTAAGTTTTTGCATTGGGTTGGGTTACATGTTGGTGCTAAAGAAACAGTAGCATCCTGAGCATAACCTTTTGTGCTGGAAATGCTGCACCCATCATAAGTTGCCCCATGATATCTATGATTATTCTGGGTTAGCAGTAGCCGAAGTCTTGAATCAAATCAACTACAGCACAAGAAAGATGTTCAGCCTTGGTTTAATTAAAAAAAAAATGTAAATTTGACCCAACAAAATAATATACATTATTTTTCATAAATCAAAGTATTTACACCAATAAAAAATCAATAATTTGAAAAAAAAATCACACATTGGCCACAATAGCCAATTTCTTTTATGAAAGAGATAAAAAAGAATCATAAAACTGCAAATGGGAAAAACTGCATTGGCTGTTCCACACCTATTTGAGATCACTATGGTGCATGATCACCACTAGCCGTGGTGCAACAACCAGGAGACATGTCAGGCTTCTTTGAAGAATTTATATACTTTTAACAGTTACACCTCTGCTATTTTTATGATCTTTTTCGCTGCCAAAATGTGTATGGATGCTGTGTACAAGTATCTGTGCTGTGTATGAAAGTGGCCATCAACTTTTCATATGATGCTTTGTTGAAGGCCTTAGATAGAATTTAATTGCTCGTTCTGTTTACTGACTGTTGAAATGGATCAACCCAACATCGGTCCTCCTTTGCCGCAATTTTCCATCTATCCAAGAAGATCTGCATTTCGATAGAGGACTGCCTTCTTACCTGCATACAAGTCATTCTCAGTAAGTAGCTTTTTGGAAAAATCAGTCCATTTTAGTCGATTGGGAAACAAAATTCTTCACATAATTAGCCTACTAATAGAAAATATTAGCCATGTCCAGACATACATTCGCTCTATTATCAACCACATGGGAGGACCCTGGTGGCTCCTGCAATGACAAAAAGTGTATTAACACCATTTATTGATAAGTTAAAAAAAGGTTTATTTTTATGGTTGAGTAACTTACCGCTAACCGCTGGTTTTGTGAAAGACCGCCTTGCTTATTAGAATGAGAATTCGACTGCACAAATGAGCCAATAGTATATTTAGAAAGGAACAAACAGTTGCCACTATCAAGGCGAGATATACTGATTGATTAAACCAAAAGCATGTTGACAAACAAAAAAGGTTAAGTTTACTAGGGCTATGATGAAGCTTGATGCAAAGTAATGAAATGACAATAAAATAAAATGATGAATGAAAAATATTTCACGACGTTATATGTGATGTTTATTTTATTCCTTAAAACATGAATACAAAGGAATGCTTGGACTTGATAATATTTCTGACTTGCGTTGTTCCCCACTTCCAAACTATAAGGCTTGCACCATATCACTAAACCCCCCAGATGCTGTGATCTGAACTATATATCAAACAAAAAAGCAAGTGACTAGGTAGGTGATTGCTTGGCACAAGAACAAACAAGATGGCCTCTCTCCCATGATTATGCCATCAATGTGTGAAAAGGCTTACCTCACTTCCATTGAAGACGCCAAGAGTTAAGAGACCGAGATGAACAATGTACTCGGAATCGACAACACCAACATTTTTTGTTCGATCACCCTGTGAAAGTGTAGAACTATCACAATTATAGTCAAGGGAATCATAAAAGTTAAAGAAGATTTGGAGAGTTACCTGTGCACAATAACCAAGCTGAAAATCCAGACCCCAGGAATGGATCAAGTCGTTCTGTAAAGGTGAAACATCCTTAGAGAATTCTTGTTATCAACATAGACATGATATAGAGATGACATTACAATGCAAATACATACTATTAACAGACCAAATGGCAAGTTTTGATTAATGATTCTACAGCCCCAAATACCATATTTTTAATTTCAAAAATCAAATAGCAACTAAAGGAAGAAAGAACACCACCCAACCAACTAGCTGCTTTCTTTCTTTATTTCTTTTTTTTTTTTTAATAAAAACAGCCCACCCTATCTAGTTTACTTCAGTGTGATTGACAATTTTGCCATTCATTGAATAATGTCATCAAGCTTCATTACTCAGTGCTGCATTCATAACTTTGTTGAGTGCTGTTACTAGTAGTACCCATCAAGTTTCCAATGCACAAAGGACTTAGTCATACAGAAACTATACCTGGATCATATGCCACACACATCGCCAAGCTGCCCTTGAGAAAACAGGTGCCATCATTTCCACCCAACTGCATTAACAGCGTTTCTTTAAAGCGTGAGAACAATGAATTCTCTCACAATGTAACAAAAGAAAAAAAAACTGCAGCTTTTCCAATGAAAAGTAATGCACAAACAATCATCATTTACCCTACACAAGGAGGAGAAGTGCTGTTGCCATAACACCTTCCACTGCCTTTAAATTTATAAATCCTTCTGTTAAAATGTTAAACATGAGTCAAATTCACAACTGATACCTTAATCCAAAAATTTTACAATAAAACAAATTCAGGTACTGTTACACGCAAGTTTATTTTAAACATCTTCAAGATTTGAACTCTTGGAAGGATGAAGTTACTAGACACTAACATCTCTTAAATATAAAAGCTCAGCACAAAATAAAGAAGAAAAAATAATCTAATAATTTAACTGAATTTAAAAGGGTCACATCCCGTTGATTTTATCGAATTTCATTTGCACTGTTCTCTATCTACAGCAATAATACTGATGAAGAATTTGAAGAATTCTCTTACACCTATTTCAGTCATTTGAAAAACTAATTGACACTGACCTGTGCACCTTTGATTTTGATTGGCGTGCAGTAATTGGATGGTAGACAGCTGACTTGGTAGGATCAAGGGCAGGCTGCGATATTTCAAGTCCTTCATCCCAAATTATAGATATATATCTGCAAAGGAATCCATAAATTCCACTTGTCTAATTTTATTGAGAAACAACTCATTCTTTTTATTGGAAAAATAAAAAGTAAGATTAACCTACTTCCAGTACATCATAATTTAGCTGTGAAAACTCTGATTTCAGAAACTCATTATCAAGGCCATTAAAATACAGTAAAACAATGAAGGCAGGAAGTTTAGATGAATTATTTTTGAGAAGTTCAGTGTCTCTATAATAGGAGTTGCATTGAAAACATTGATATTTAGCACAATTCTGAATCGTATACCGTTGTGGATTAAAATTCTCAACTCCCAGGTCTTCATCCCAAAGGAATATATAATCATATTCAGCAACTACGTCCGGATGCAGGAATCGTTTTGCAAACCACCTAAACAATCAAAATGTACACAGAGAGAAGAATAAAATATCACATGGTACAAAACAGAAGAACATGCATGCATAACACTGAACAGACTAGATGCTTGCATAGCTATGCATGTCTTCATCGTTGCCTCTTAAAAATGTACATGAATAAATATGCCAGTCTATGCCAACACAAGAATCCAGAAAACAATCATTTAGGTTAATGAACATTACCATTTTGTTTGGTTCACAGCAGACACATGAATGGCATGATCACTCCATGGCAGGTCCCTCCATTTATCCACAACACCGTCATAATGAAAAAGCATCACAACGAAATCACTTAAAGGAAACTGCCAGAAGACAATAGTATTAGCACAAAAAAATGGTGAGAATTTTCGAAACCAAAACGTTGACAAGGATTACAAACACCTTCTTAACAATTCGGTCCACTACTTCTTTTTGATTAATTCCAACTGCAAGTGCTAACAAGCTCTTTGAAGGCTTTGGCTTGTTCTGACATCCAAGGAAAAGAAAAATAAAGTGATAAAGGAAGAAAGGAAATTATCATAAGAATAATGCAGGAAACTGTGCATGTATTAATGCTTCTTCCTAGAGCAGTTCACAAAGGTCTACACGGGCCAATTTAAATTCTCATATCTACAAACTGGAATGGCTTAGTTACTTGAATTCATAGGCTGTCATATGAACCACCACACTGAGTCTTCATTATATGAGTTTAATTCTAATCCACAACATTATCAATGTTGAATCATGCATGAATTCAAATAGAGTATTAGGGACAATGGCATTCATTTTATGAAAGTTCATGACTTAATATAAATGATGCATAATGCAATCCAATAATAGGTGCCAGTATTAAGTTGCAAGAACACAAAGCAGTGACGTGAACTAAATTGCATTTGCTACAAAATGGAAATGAAAATACACATTTAAAAAATTGTTTAACGTGCTTTAAGTTTTTGCATGAATTATGTATCAAATAATGAAACTCACATCATCCAAAGGACTGTTCCACAGAGGCCGCATTTCGAAATCTGATGTTTTTCTAACAATTCCTTGAGGTAATGCCTCAGTTCCAGCAGGCTTGCAAAGATCCTAAGCAAAGACCGTCAATTGAAAATCAGAAAATCCAAATGATCTAAGTGCCACTCTGCAAGGTAACTTCATTTTGAATATTGTAAAAGCAACGAACCTCACAGTTACTGGATTTTGTACTCTGCACAGTCTCAATAACTTGCAATCTTGTTAATCTCTGCACAGGCAGTATTAAGCATAAAATCTTGTCTAAAATTAGTTGGACTACAAGTAGGATCCTATATCAGTCATCTCCAACTGGCTAAAGGTTTGCATTGTCTGTTTTTTATGCATATTAAGGCAAAAATACAATTTTTTTTTTTTTTTGTAAATTTCAATGGGATTGCCTTTCTTTGGGCATGTACATGCAACATCAAGACTCTATGATTGATCTTAATGCTTCCTCAAATCTCTATGATTAATTTCAATGCTTCCACGACAAAGTTTCATTTATACTTGACCTTCCTAGTTCCTACGCATGCAAAGACTATTTTTAAGTTAAACATTTTCACAATTTTGTTCCACTTATTGTCACATGCCTGCATATTTAAGTCAACCCTTTGAGAAGATTAAACTATAATAACTTGAACGTTGAAAGCCAAACCATGTTCCTTCCATAATCAGGTCAAACTCCCAAAGTCAAACCTATCTCATGCTATACATATTACCTTTGCATGCTAATCCATGCGCTGGTTCCTTTTGTAATTGTTGAAGCCCCCAGAAAACTATTTTCACATGCAACTAAACTATAGGCAATAAATAAATTCAACATGAAGCCCAAAAAATTACAGTAGGCATTAGGCAACATTTGATTTTACAATTTTATCTTAACTTCTGGTTTTTGGGCCATCCATGGTTGGTTTAACCAAACCCATTTGATGATATCATAGAAAATGTCTATAACAAGCAAAGGTCTAAAAACTGGATCAAATTAGAGTTCAGCAAAGCCACTGATGCAACTTTCTTTTATTTGTAACACCAACAGACCTCTAAGCTAATATTTTATCCTCTTAGACGAACGCGCAATTATAAGGTCAGCCAAAAGGATCTAAATCCACTGAACAAAAAAAGGTTTATCATTCAATTCTGCAAAATATGAAATTCAAGATGAAAGGGAACAAAAAGAGATACACACTTCTTTGTATTCCTTTCCAATGAATGAACCACCAATCAAGTAAGCACTTGATATAAAAGAAGCTGCAATGATAAAAGTGCAAAGGTATGATCTGCCCTTAGGATCAGATGGTGCAGAAGCCTGCAAGTTTAATTAGACATCAAAAAATTATAGGTTCGTGTCATTAGCGCGCATGACAACCACAAAAAAATGCTGCAGAACAGGAAAGAGCATATCATATAGTTAACGAAACGAACACAAAGGCAAAAAATCATACGAAAGCTTTCAGTTTAGCTCCAATATTTCTAAAGACAAATTATATTTATCACTGCTATCAGTATAAACAACTCACCAACTAAAAACATGCAATTTTTGGATGAATTCATTTATCAACTAAAAAGATGCAATCTTGGGATGAATCCATAATTACCGAATAATGGCTACTGCAGTTAAATATTAAAACTGAATAAGTGGCACAAAATTTGAATTTGCTCCCAGTTTGATTTTGTTAAAAAAGATTGGAAAATTTAAGATATAACAACTCACCAGTGTTACAGGGTAAGGTGAATCAGCAATAAATAAGTCAAATTCAAGTAAAAGTTCAGCACCCAGGAAGAAAGAGGGAAGGATGATATTTGAATAATTAAACTTTACTCTTTCTCTCTCACTTTCATGAAATCCAAACTGTAAATTGTGAAAAAATAAATAAATAAACATTTTCTTAACTTTCCTCATGTTCTCTCTGTTTTCTCAGTAACCAAACAGAATACAGAATTCCATCATAAAAAAAAAAGAATACAGAAGAAACAAAGTCTCAATCTCAAAAATTTCACAGTAATGATGAAGTTTAAATTATAAAAACTAATGATCAAGGTTCATGCACATTAAAGCACAGTCCTTTCTGAATTCCATATAAAAAGAAATAAACTTTTTTTAAAAAAAAAAAGAATTCCCATCAACCAACAGAAGGTGTACATCAAAGGAAGTAAATGAATAAGAGAGAAACTTACACAATTACGAGACTTCATTATGACAAGCTAATAATGCAAAAGTAGAAGAACAATAACACCAACCATCAACACCACCACCACCACCACCACCCTCCACCAACAATCAAAAAAAAAATAAAAAAAACCAAAAGGGTACAGCAAAAGGAAAGGGAGATGAAAGTAGTAAAACTTTTTATTTATTTTCTTTTTCGGGTGTTATGAAGAAGAATAATTATATGAACTTAAAACAGAAGCTTTTTTATCTATCTTTTTGGATAATAAAGCAAAGAAAAGAAAAGAATCCCACCCCAAGTGAAACAAAGTTGATGAGAAACAAAGCAAGCCAAAGGCTATTAAAAAGACAAAGCCAACCAAAAAAAAAATTATTTTCTTAAACAAAGGCGAAAAATAAACAAAAACCAGATGTTCAGTTTCATGGGTATCACTTTCAAGATTGAAAAGAAACAGATAAATCTTTGGACTTTGTACAGAAAACAACATGCGATAGTCAGAGGAATAGAGGATGTATGTAGGAGGAGGAGTTTGTATTGTAAGAGAAATTTATGCTTGATTACACTCTCGCGAGTACAATATTTGCTATACTCTCTCTGCATTTGTCTACATGTTGCTGTTTAGTGGTCCCATTAAAATAGAGACATGTAGATAAGGCCCACCACTTCCCACTTGGGTGTTTTGACTAAAATTTGCCTTAAATCCTAAAATTAAATGCTTATTTAACATTATTTATGATGGAGATAATATTTGGGCATGAAGAGGCTTTAATTTTGTTAAAATTAATAAATTTCAAATTTATATTAAATATACAAATTAAATTTATATTAAATATACAAATTAAATTTATAAAATTTTTATTATTTTGAAGTGGATACAACTTAAGAATTGGTGGATTGTAGAATAAAAAATAATCATTTACCGATTGCAAAATTTAAATTTTATATTTTATTATACTTTTGAAAAAAATTTAAAGTCAATGTATAAACTAGTTAAAGTCATTTCTTATTTTTTATATTTTTCAAAATTACGTTTTCCATACGATCTTAGAATTGAAAATTCCACAAGACATTTTCGTAGATAATAAGTTTATTTTATTTTTTAATTAAATTTATAATCTTTATGCCAAGTACTTATGAATGAAGTATTAAATAATTTTCATTTAAAAAATTAATATATAGTTTGAGTGCAATTTCTAAAGAGTTGAAGTTTAAATGTTATGTTTATTTATTTTTTATTGATTTTTTTTATTAAAAAAGTATAAATTTTTTATTAAAAGTTTTCAAAATAATTACCTTAAAAGAATGATTCATACTTAATTCACCAATAAAAAAAACTTTTTCAAATATGACAATGCATATAATTACAAATGCAATAAAATAATGCAAAAAAAATTATATTTTTAACATTGAAAAATTTAATCTACATTTTCTTACAAAATGAGAATGAGAATCTAAAAGGATTATGTTAGTTGATAACTCTCTATTACACAAGAAATTTTTTAATAATAATTTTGTAAGTACATCATTGTATGAATATTACCTAAAAGAACATTAAATCTTTTTTTTTTTTGAAAGAAAAAGAACATTAAATCTAATGATGTTAAAAATTATCTTTGGACCTTTTTTTTTTTATGTACACGGAGGAGTGCTTTTTGTATATTTTTATGATAATAATTGGTGCTTAGTTGTAAAGAGTTCAATATAAATCTTTAACTTGTGATTATCCATTTCATTAGGGTTATTGAAGTGAACGAGTATAGACATAGAGGGTAGCTGCTCTAGTCTAAAACTTGCCTATGCACTATGTTATTAAAATTACGGCTTAAAAATTTTAGCTCTTTTAAGTTTTTTTTTTTAAAAAAAAAATTAGAAAAAAAAATGAAAATCAGACTCTCAATATATAAAAGTCTTGACAAAAGTTATATTATTATACGAATTTTTTTCTTCTTATAGAAAAAATGAATTTTTTCATTCATAAAAAATTAAAAGTACATTTTGATGAAAAAAAAATCATAAAATCAAGAAATTTTAAAATAAAATCTCACTAAAATTATAAATTTTCTGCTTGTTATTCGTCAATTACGTTGATAAAACTCTTTTGATTTGCAACTCGGCGATTCATACACTCTGCTCAGTGGCTTTATTTAGCTGTAAATCGACTATATGATCTTTAAATGAGTCCGATTGCAGAAATACCAATAAAAAATTCATAATAAGGAGAAATTCAAATTTCATGAAAAGAAAATTATAAAAATCTCACTAAAGGCAAGAATTTCATAAAGGAAGATTCATAATTTTCATCAAAAGGCAAACATATCAAAATTTTGTATTTATTCAATGTAAGAAACAAAATAAAGTAGATAATATAAAAATAGCAGGGACTATCGTCGATCGAAAAGAAGGTGAATGATGACCAAAATAAAAGTTATAATGAAAATTAAAAATTAAGAGAAAAGAGAAAAAAATTAATGTATTTTATGGATTTTATTTTGTAGATAAATACCTCAAAGAAGAAGAAATAAATTATACATTTTAAAATAAAAATATTACATAACCCTTTTGTGGTTAGATAAAGGAAGGAAGCCCAACTCAAGTGAAAGTTGATGATAGAAAGCAAACTTTAATAGTAAATAAATGAATAAAAGGAGTCGAAAAGAGAAGTGAATCTCACTAAGGTGATGTGTATGGCAAGCAAATTCCCAACAGAAAAGTATAAGTTGTATTTAAGCATAAGTAATTGCCATTTATGAAAACAATTAAATTTAATTTTGATTATTAAGGGTATAGTTTTCTTTTGTTTTCATTATTTTTATGGTTATTAATTATTACTAAAGATATTACCTGAAATAAAGGAATTATCAGAATAAAAAAAGTTTTATTTTCTTTTAATAAAAAAAAAAAACTATGCTTTGAAATAATATTTTTATTCTATTCAAGTAGAAAAAAACTATGCATATGAATTCACATGAATTGAGTTTACATAATATTTTGTAATTATATATTAAGTGATTGTCCATAATTTTTCTGTTTATTCAACATTTAAGTTGTTTCAAAAAAATTAAATTATTGAAGTTTTAGTTATGAAATATTTAACCCTTTATTTTTTTCAAGTGCAAGAATAAATTTTTATGTAACTTATTTTAAGTTTTCGTTCCATAGTGTAGGGATTTATTTATTTTTTATTTTTTACCAATACGAATTGAGAGTTGAAGGATTTGAACCTAAATTTTTACGTGATGCCATATAAATTTTACCACTAAATCAAGTATTATTGAATTATTATTTTAATTTATTTATAATAGACATTTGAATTTATTTATTAAAAAAATATAAAATACATATAATGCATTTAATGAATATATAAATATGAAATTATTTAAAATGCACAGAAACTTCCCTATATGCTTTGAAGTGGCAGATGAAAATGAGAAGAGGAACAGAAGTACAGAAGGGGATAGAAGATATGGGGCAATGTCTATGCCTTTATTTAAACAAACAAATGTCTTAAAAAAGCATTGTTTTTTGTTTTGTTTTTGTTCTGTTCTGTTGAACTTGGGGCTATAAAAATATAAAAAAAAAATTTAAAATGAAAATTAGAAACATAAGAAAATGGCAAAGAGAATATATGGGAGAATGTTGGCAAGTAGTGGGTGTGCATGAAGCTATGCAAATCGTGCCACCACGCATTGAATACTCTATGCAATTGCTCTTTCTACATTAATCTATATATATATATATATATAAATATAAAATAATGATACTTGAATGCATGATTGCAAAATAATTTAGGACAATGGGTTTGGAAAAATAAATGTAGTTATTTGTTTTTTCATTTTTTTATTTGTATTTTTTTATTTTGAATTTATAATTTTATTATAATGTATTAATATATATATATATATATATATATATATTATAATAATAATTTTGTCAGTAATTTTATGTGAAACTAATTCTTATGGACTATAATAAAGTAAATTAAAATATATTATTAATTTTATGATATATAATAAAAATACAATCTCAA